>JAUUTY010001302.1:0-69603 GCA_030979885.1 Lolium multiflorum
AATGTGTACACTATCATGGTGGGGTGTTGTTTGAACCAATTTTGTACCCCGGGTCACGTCCGTACACGCACATGTCTTTGACGGTGCCAATGGATTAGGGTTTCCCTGGAAAGCGAACCTCGGAGGGTGGGAATGACCCAAAAAATTGTGTGTGTCCACATGGTGTGTACACTATCGTGGTGGGGTGTTGTTTGAACCAATTTTGTACCCCGGGTGCGTCCGGCTACATGCACATGCGCTGACGGCAATTAGTCAATGTTGTAGACAGCACGGTCAATGGATTAGGGTTTCCCTTGAAAGCGAGCCTCGGATTGTGGGAATGACCCCAAAAATCGTGTGTGTCCACATAATGTGTATACTATCATGGTGGGGTGTTGTTTGAACCAATTTTGTACCCCTGGGTGCGTCCGGCTACACGCACATGTGCTGGCGGCAATTTGTCAATGGATTAGGGTTTCCCTGGAAGGCGAGCCTCGGAGGGTGGGAATGACCCAAAAAATTGTGTGCGTCCACATGGTGTTGGACACTATCATGGTGGGGTGTTGTTTGAACCAATTTTGTACCCCGGGTGCGTCAGAGCTACACGCACACATGCGGCGTGGCAGGAGTAGTCAATGTTGTAGGCGAAGCACGGTCAATGGATTAGGGGTTCCCTGGAAAGCGAGCCTCGGATTATGGGAATGACCCCAAAAATCGTGTGTGTCCACATAATGTGTACACTATCATGGAGGGGGGTGGTGTTTGAACCAATTTTGTACCCTCGGGTGCGTCCGGCTACACCAGCGCTGACGGAAATTTGTCAATGGATTAGGGTTTCCCTGAAAAGCGAGCCTCGGAAGGTGGGAATGACCCAAAAAATTGTGTGTGTCCACATGGTGTGTACACTATCATGGTGGGGTGTTGTTTTAACCAATTTTGTACCCCGGGTGCGTCCGGCTACATGCACATGCGCTGACGGCAATTAGTCAATGTTGTAGACAACACGGTCAATGGATTAGGGTTTCCCTGGAAAGCGAACCTCGGATTGTGGGAATGACCCCAAAAATCGTGTGTGTCCACATGGTGTGTACATTATCATGGTGGGGTGTTGTTGGAACCAATTTTGTACCCCCGGGTGCGTCCGGCTACACGCACATGCGCTGACGGCAATTTGTCAATGGATTAGGGGTTCCCTTCTCTGAAAAGCGAGCCTCGGAAGGTGGGAATGACCCAAAAAAATTGTGTGTCCACATGGTGTGTACACTATCATGGTGGGGTGTTGTTTGAACCAATTTTGTACCCCGGTGTGTCCAGCTACACGCACATGCGCTGATGGCAATTAGTCAATGTTGTAGACAACACGGTCATTTGATTAGGGTTTCCCTGGAAAGCGAGCCTCGGTGAATGACCCCAAAAATCGTGTGTGTCCACATAATGTGTACACTATCATGGTGGGGTGTTATTTGAACCAATTTTGTACCCCCGGGTGCGTCCAGCTACACGCACATGCGCTGACGGCAATTTGTCAATGGATTAGGGTTTCCCTGGAAAGCGAGCCTCGGAAGGTGGGAATGACCCAAAAAATTGTGTGTGTCCACATGGTGTGTACACTATCATGATGGGGTGTTGTTTGAACCAATTTTGTACCCCCGGGTGCGTCCGGCTACATGCACATGCGCTGGCGGCAATTAGTCAATGTTGTAGACAGCACGGTCAATGGATTAGGGTTTCCCTGGAAAGCGAACCTCGGATTGTGGGAATGACCCCAAAAGTCGTGTGTGTCCACATGGTGTGTACATTATCATGGTGGGGTGTTGTTTGAACCAATTTGGTACCCCCGGGTGCGTCCGGCTACACGCACATGCGCTGACGGCAATTTGTCAATGGATTAGGGTTTCCCTGGAAAGCGAGCCTCGGAGGGTGGGAATGACCCAAAAAATTGTGTGTGTCCACATGGGGTGTACACTATCATGGTGGGGTGTTGTTTGAACCAATTTTGTACCCCGGGTGCGTCCGACTACACGCACATGCGGTTGATGGCAATTAGTCAATGTTGTAGACAGCATGGTCAATGGATTAGGGTTTCCTAGAAAGCGAGCCTCGGAGGGTGGGAATGACCCAAAAAATCGTGTGTGTCCAATTGTGTGTACATTATCATGGTGGGGTGTTGTTTGAACCAATTTTGTACCACCGGGTGCGTCCGGCTACACGCACATGCGCTGACGACAATTTGTCAATGGATTAGGGTTTCCCTGAAAGCGTGCCTCGGAAGGTGGGAATGACCCAAAAAATTGTATGTGTCCACATGGTGTGTACACTATCATGGTGGGGTGTTGTTTGAACTAATTTTGTACCCCCGGGTGCGTCCGGCTACACGCACATGCGCTGACGGCAATTTGTCATGTTGTAGGCATCACGGTCAATGGATTAGGGTTCCCTGGGAAGCGAGCCTCGGATTGTGGGAATGACCCCAAAAATCGTGTGTGTCCACATAATGTGTACACTCACTATCATGGTGGGGTGTTGTTTGAACCAATTTTGTACCCCCTGGTGCGTCCGGCTACACGCACATGCGCTGACGGCAATTTGTCAATGGATTAGGGTTTCCCTGGAAAGCGAGCCTCGGAGGGTGGGAATGACCCAAAAAATTGTGTGTGTCCACATGGTGTGTACACTATCATGGTGGGGTGTTGTTTAAACCAATTTTGTACCCCCGGGTGTGTCCAGCTACACGCACATGCGCTGATGGCAATTAGTCAATGTTGTAGACAACACGGTCATTTGATTAGGGTTTCCCGGGAAGCGAGCCTCGGATTGTGGGAATGACCCCAAAAATCGTGTGTGTCCACATAATGTGTACACTATCATGGTGGGGTGTTGTTTGAACCAATTTTGTACCCCCGGGTGCGTCAGGCTACACGCGCTGACGGCAATTTGCCAATGGATTAGGGTTTCCCTTGAAAGCGAGCCTCGGAGGGTGGGAATGACCCAAAAAATTGTGTGTGTCCACATGGTGTGTACACTATCATGGTGGGGTGTTGTTTGAACCAATTTTGTACCCCCGGGTGCGTCCCGCTACATTCACATGCGCTGACGGCAATTAGTCAATGTTGTAGGCAATGACACGGTCAATGGATTTGGGTTTCCCTGGAAAGCGAGCCTCGGATTGTGGGAATGACCCCAAAAAAATCGTGTGTCCACATGGTGTGTACATTATCATGGTGGGGTGTTGTTTGAACCAATTTTGTACCCCCGGGTGCGTCCGGCTATACGCACATGCGCTGACGGCAATTTGTCAATGGATTAGGGTTTCTCTGAAAAGCGAGCCTCGGAAGGTGGGAATGACCAAAAAATTGTGTGTGTCCACATGGTGTGTACACTATCATGGTGGGGTGTTGTTTGAACCAATTTTGTACCCCCGGGTGAGTCCGGCTACACGCACATGCGCGATGGCAATTAGTCAATGTTGTAGACGACACGGTCAATGGATAGGGTTTCCTGGAAAGCGAGCCTCGGAGGGTGGGAATGACCCAAAAAATCGTGTGTCCACATGGTGTGTACATTATCATGGTGGGGTGTTGTTTGAACCAATTTTGTACCCACGGGTGCGTCCGGCTACACGCACATGCGCTGTCGGCAATTTGTCAATGGATTAGGGTTTCCCTGAAAAGCGAGCCTCGGAAGGTGGGAATGACCCAAAAAATTATGTGTGTCCACATGGTGTGTACACTATCATGGTGGGGTGTTGTTTGAACCAATTTTGTACCCCTAGGTGCGTCCAGCTACACGCACATGCGCTGATGGCAATTAGTCAATGTTGTAGACATCACGGTCAATGGATTAGGGTTTCCCTGGAAAGCGAGCCTCGGATTGTGGGAATGACCCTAAAAATCGTGTGTGTCCACATAATGTGTACACTATCATGGTGGGGTGTTGTTTGAACCAATTTGTACCCCCGGGTGCGTCCGGCTACACGCACATGCGCTGACGGCAATTTGTCAATGGATTAGGGTTTCCCTGGAGAGCCTCGAGAAGGTGGGAATGACCCAAAAAATTGTGTGTGTCCACATGGTGTGTACACTATCATGGTGGGGTGTTGTTTGAACCAATTTTGTACCCCCGGGTGCGTCCGCCTACATGCACATGCGCTGACGGCAATTAGTCAATGTTGTAGACAACACGGTCAATGGATTAGGGTTTCCCTGGAAAGCGAGCCTCGGATTGTGGGAATGACCCCAAAATCGTGTGTGTCCACATGGTGTGTACATTATCATGGTGGGGTGTTGTTTGAACCAATTTTGTACCCCCGGGTGCATCCGGCTACACGCACATGCGCTGATGGCAATTAGTCAATGTTGTAGACAGCACGGTCAATGGATTAGGGTTTCCCTGGAAAGCGAGCCTCGGATTATTAGGAATATTTTAAAAATCGTGTGTACTCACATGGTGTGTACATTATCATGGTGGGGTGTTGTTTGAACCAATTTTGTACCCCCGGGTTCGTCCGGCTACACGCACATGCGCTGACGGCAATTTGTCAATGGATTAGGGTTTCCCTGGAAAGCGAGCCTCGGGGGGTGGGAATGACCCAAAAAATTGTGTGTGTCCACATGGT
The DNA here is from genome assembly GCA_030979885.1 of Lolium multiflorum. Lineage (NCBI taxonomy): Eukaryota > Viridiplantae > Streptophyta > Magnoliopsida > Poales > Poaceae > Lolium > Lolium multiflorum. The sequence continues at coordinate 4,595 of JAUUTY010001302.1, forward strand.
GTGTACACTATCATGGTGGGTGTTGTTTGAACCAATTTTGTACCCCCGGGTGCGTCCAGCTACACGCACATGCGCAGATGGCAATTAGTCAATGTTGTAGAGATCACTGTCAATGGATTAGGGTTTCCCTGGAAAGCGAGCCTCGGATTGTGGGAATGACCCCAAAAGTCGTGTGTGTCCACATGGTGTGTACATTATCATGGTGGGGTGTTGTTTGAACCAATTTTGTACCCCCGGGTGCGTCCGGCTACACGCACATGCGCTGACGGCAATTTGTCAATGGATTGGGGTTTCCCTGGAAAGCGAGCCTCGGAGGGTGGGAATGACCCAAAAAATTGTGTGTGTCGACATGGTGTGTACACTATCATAGTGGGGTGTTGTTTGAACCAATTTTGTACGGGTGCGTCCAGCTACACGCACATGCGCTGGTGGCAATTAGTCAATGTTGTAGACAACACGGTCAATGGATTAGGGTTTCCCTGAAAAGCGTGCCTCGGAAGGTGGGAATGACCCAAAAAATTGTGTGTGTCCACAATGTGTATACTATCATGGTGGGGTGTTGTTTGAACCAATTTTGTACCGGGTGCGTGCGGCTACACGCACATGCGCTGACGGCAATTTGTCAATGGATTAGGGTTTCCCTGGAAAGCGAGCCTCGGAGGGTGGGAATGACCCAAAAAATTGTGTGTCCACATGGTGTGTACACTATCATTGGTGGTGTGTTGTTTGAACCAATTTTGTACCCCCGGGTGCGTCCGGCTACACGCACATGCGCTGATGGCAATTAGTCAATGTTGTAGACAGCACGGTCAATGGATTAGGGTTTCCTGGAAAGCGAGCCTCGGATTGTGGGAATGACCCCAAAAATCGTGTGTGTCCACATAATGTGTACACTATCATGGAGGGGTGTTGTTTGAACCAATTTTGTGCCCCCGGGTGCGTCCGGCTACATGCACATGTGCTGCGGCAATTTGTCGATGAATTAGGGTTTTGCTGAAAGCGAGCCTCGGAAGGTGGGAATGACCCAAAAAATTGTGTCTGTGTACACTACCATGGTGGGGTGTTGTTTGAACCAATTTTTGTACCCCGGGTGCGTCCGACTACATGCACATGCGCTGACGGCAATTATCAATGTTGTAGACAACACGGTCAATGGATTAGGATTTCCTTGGAAAGCGAAACTCGGATTGTGGGAATGACCCCAAAAATCGTGTGTGTCCACATGGTGTGTACATTATCATGGTGGGGTGTTGTTTGAACAAATTTTGTACCCCCGGGTGCGTCCGGCTACACGCACATGCGCTGTCGGCAATTTGTCAATGGATTAGGTTTTCCCTGAAAAGCGTGCCTCGGAAAGGTGGAATGACCCAAAATTGTGTGTGTCCACATGGTGTGTACACTATCATGGTGGGGTGTTGTTTGAACCAATTTTGTACCCCCGGGTGTGTCCGGCTACACGCATGCGCTGATGGCAATTAGTCAATGTTGTAGACAACACGGTCATTTGATTAGGGTTTCCCTGGAAAGCGAGCCTCGGAAGGTGGGAATGACCCCAAAAATTGTGTGTGTCCACATGGTGTGTACACTATCATGGTGGGGTGTTGTTTGAACCAATTTTTTACCCCCGGGTGCGTCCGGCTACATGCACATGCGCTGACGGCAATTAGTCAATGTTGTAGACAACACGGTCAATGGATTAGGGTTTCCCTGGAAAGCGAGCCTCAGATTGTGGGAATGACCCCAAAAATCGTGTGTGTCCACATGGTGTGTACATTATCATGGTGGGGTGTTGTTTGAACCAATTTTGTACCCCGGGTGCGTCCGGCTACGCACATGCGCTGATGGCAATTAGTCAATGTTGTAGACAACACGGTCAATGGATTAGGGTTTCCCTGGAAAGCGAGCCTCGGATTGTGGGAATGACCCCAAAAATCGTGTGTCCACATGGTGTGTACATTATCATGGTGGGGTGTTGTTTGAACCAATTTTGTACCCCGGGTGCGTCCGGCTACGCACATGCGCTGACGGTAATTTGTCAATGGATTAGGGTTTCCCTGAAAAGCGTGCCTCGGAAGGTGGGAAGACCCAAAAAATTGTTTGTGTCCACATGGTGTGTACACTATCATGGTGGGGTGTTGTTTGAACCAATTTTGTACCCCCGGGTCCGTCCCAGCTACACGCACATGCGCAGATGGCAATTAGTCAATGTTGTAGAGATCACTGTCAATGGATTAGGGTTTCCCTGGAAACGAGCCTCGGATTGTGGGAATGACCCCAAAAATCGTGTGTGTCCACATGGTGTGTACATTATCATGGTGGGGTGTTGTTTGAACCAATTTTGTACCACCGGGTGCGTCCGGCTACAACATGCGCTGACGGCAATTTGTCAATGTATTAGGGTTTCCCTGAAAAGCGTGCCTCGGAAGGTGGGGATGACCCAAAAAATTGTGTGTGTCCACATGGTGTGTACACTATCATGGTGGGGTGTTGTTTGAACCAATTTTGTACCCCGGGTGCGTCCAGCTACACGCACATGCGCTGATGGCAATTAGTCAATGTTGTAGACAACACGGTCAATGGATTAGGGTTTCCCTGGAAAGCTAGCCTCGGATTGTGGGAATGACCCCAATAATCGTGTGTGTCCACATAATGTGTATACTATCATGGTGGGGTGTTGTTTGAACCAATTTTGTACCCCCGGGTGCGTCCGGCTACACGCACATGCGCTGACGGCAATTTGTCAATGGATTAGGGTTTCCCTGAAAAGCGAGCCTCGGAAGGTGGGAATGACCCAAAAATTGTGTGTGTCCACATGGTGTGTACACTATCATGGTGGGGTGTTTTTTGAACCAATTTTGTACCCCCGGGTGCGTCCGGCTACACGCACATGCGCTGATGGCAATTAGTCAATGTTGTAGACAGCACGGTCAATGGATTAGGGTTTCCCTGGAAAGCGAGCCTCGGATTGTGGGAATGACCCCAAAAATCGTGTGTCCACATAATGTGTACACTATCATGGTGGGGTGTTGTTTGAACCAATTTTGTACCCCCGGGTGCGTCCGTCTACACATGCGCTGACGGCAATTTGTCAATGGATTAGGGTTTCCCTGAAAAGCGAGCCTCGGAAGGTGGGAATGACCCAAAAAATTGTGTGTCCACATGGTGTGTACACTATCATGGTGGGGTGTTGTTTGAACCAATTTTGTACCCCGGGTGCGTCCGGCTACACTGCACATGCGTTGACGGCAATTAGTCAATGTTGTAGACAACACGGTCAATGGATTAGGGTTTACCTGGAGCGAACCTCGGATTGTGGGAATGACCCCAAAATCGTGTGTGTCCACATGGTGTGGCATTATCATGGTGGGGTGTTGTTTGAACAAATTTTGTACCGGGTGCGTCATTACACGCACACATCTTGTTATCTGACAGATTTGTGTGGATTAGGGTTTCCCACTGAAAAGCGAGCCTCGGAAGGTGGGAATGACCCAAAAAGTGTGTGTGTCCACATGGTGTGTACACTATCATGGTGGGGTGTTGTTTGAACCAATTTTGTACCCCGGGTGCGTCCAGCTACACGCACATGCGCTGATGGCAATTAGTCAATGTTGTAGACAACACGGTCATTTGATTAGGGTTTCCCTGGAAAGCGAGCCTCGGATTGTGGGAATGACCCCAAAAATCGTGTGTCCACATAATGTGTACACTATCATGGTGGGGTGTTGTTTGAACCAATTTTGTACCCCCCGGGTGCGTCCGGCTACACGCACATGCGCTGACGGCAATTTGTCAATGGATTAGGGTTTCCCTGGAAAGCGAGCCTCGGAGGGTGGGAATGACCCAAAAATTGTGTGTGTCCACATGGTGTGTACACTATCATGGTGGGGTGTTGTTTGAACCAATTTTGTACCCTCGGGTGCGTCCGGCTACATGCACATGCGCTGACGGCAATTAGTCAATGTTGTAGACACCACGGTCAATGGATTAGGGTTTCCCTGGAAAGCGAGCCTCGGATTGTGGGAATGACCCCAAAAATCGTGTGTGTCCACATGGTGTATACATTATCATGGTGGGGTGTTGAACCAATTTTGTACCACGGGTGCGTCCGGCTATACGCACATGCGCTGACGGCAATTTGTCAATGGATTAGGGTTTCTCTGAAACACTACTGCAGAAACCCTCACTAGTGACAAGCACATTTTGCTCATCAGTGACCGGCAAGATGCCTGTCACTAGTGTGTAGTCACTGGTACTGCCTGTCACTAGTGATGGCAAGGTTGCTGTCACTGGTAGGTGTACTAGTGACAGGCAGAAAAGATGTATGTCCTTTGGCATGATGAAAGGCCGCAGCCATGTTGGGTTCTCTGATGACGGCATATTATACTGCTTTGTCACTAGTATGGAGGCCACCCCAGTATTAAAAAAATAAATTAAAATTTTGACGAATATACAATAACAAAGAGAAGATGCAGGCGAAGCCCCGATATTAAATTCTTAAAGAACAATACAAAGCATGTGTCATGCAGTATATGGGACATATCACTCCAAAGCCAACGTTGAAAATCGATTTACACAAAATTTGAAACAGACCAACCAAAAGAAATCGACACTTCCACATCTTCTACTCAACTGCGTCATCTACAATTAAGCGAACCAAAAGACACCAACATCAGGAAACTTCCACGTCTTCCCCTTGCTCACACTCCAACTTCAGCACCATCGGTCCTAGCCTTGCCATCTAAAGAACTCATGAAGCTTTGTTGCACAACCATGTTTCGACACTTCCAGTTTCTATAAACCAGCACAGGAAGAAATATAATCTTAAACACTAATGTAACGAGGATCTCTTGCCAATACACTCCGTGAAACATGCATCATTCCTTACTTTCCAGTTGCCCGTATCGGTGCGAGATATATCTACAACCACTAAATGTTCTTTGTTCTTGAAAAACAGCCCGAGTCAATGAGGTAATTCTTCTACTGATTTAGGGTATTTTTAAACTGAAAGCACGACAACACCAGGAAACGTGACGAATAAAGCTGGAGAACATAATCCTACACCCGGAGTTAGACACTCATAACGGGGGTGTAATATGGCTCCATGATTGAAGTAACATGCATACAAAATCGCATATATTTTGCTACAGACGAAACTTGAAAGTTTGTTTATTCTATAAAGACAATGTTGCAAATACTTGGTGAGTTCAACTGGACGATACTGATGTAGCATATAACAACCGTATATATTTTTGCAAAGCAGACAGGGCATGAGTTGAACACATATTTCAAATATGTACCAAGTATTAGGAAAGGAAGAAACATTTACACATTACGGTGAAGGTGTGATTCATTAGCTTATTTCTCATTGCTATTCCCGAAGCAATATATGTAATCAAGACCTTGTTGTTCTACTTGCGCATAAAGGTACACACCAAAGAAACTAAGAATTCTTAAGCAATATTACAACATATCAGACTGCAAGAAATATATTAGAACATCAATATCTAGATTAAAGCTGATGAAAAAATAACCTTTGCATTTCAGATGTGTAATTAGCATAGACATTAATACGTTTCATAGAAGTAGTAGGCATTTGCTTGTGATATAATATACTAGCAAGCGTGCATATGCTTGAGACCTTGCTATCAATCATCATTTGACATTCGCAGAAATACATATTTAATTGCAGTTGGTTACATTTCCACGTCAGTTGTAAGCAAAACTTAAAAAAAATGTATTAAAAATAGTATCCCTTGTCGATGTACTGCTGTTCCAGTAGTACAAGTGCTTCATGCCTTTTCGTGCAGGATTCCCCCATGTCCGCCTCTCCCGATCAAGGTAGGATCATGACCCGTTGATTCACAATTTTGCTTCTCGTGTAGAATAGAATATCTAAGAGCTGGAAGTATTAAGCCACTTATATTTTTAAAATTACCATCCGTTTGAAAGTTGTGTATTGCATACTATCAATAACATGGGCCTTGAATCAATGAAACAATTGTGCTTCCCTGTTCCATGAATGGACTACTCCATTTGACTACCCCAAAGTGTTATATATTGTTCACAAACTTGCATTGCTAACTCCAAAGGTGGACATGGTGCCATGAGAAACCTACTATTGTAATTAGTTTTTAGAACATGCTATTGAAATTAGTTAATTATTGCTACCTGACCTGCAAGATTGAAAAAGTGAAGTCCAAGCCTGGCTCATGTTTGTTCTAGCAGGGATGTGCATTACCAGGTTATAATATAGTTCCAAGACATATCTGAATGTTGTGGAGGGTCAGCACTATTTGAATAACAAGTAACATCAGCATATCAACTCTGTCTGCAGATGTTTTAAAAACGGATGTACTAGGATTCAAATGGAGCAGAAACTACAAAAACATAACCACAATACCATTTTTTGATGCAAAAACACAAGACCATACTTCATGCAACCATCCAGTATGTACCTTGTGGCTCGAAATATGTCTAGATAAAAATCTGGCCAAGTTTAGCTGCAGATGTAAGGTTACATGTTGAAAATTAAACTCTGAACAAGGAATCTTGCGTTCTAACTACCTGAAAAAAGATGCTTAGTGCAGGCATAGATTTACAACAATATACCATGCCTTCCACTTCAATTCCAAGCATAGATGTACAACAATATACCATGTCCGTGTGTGGCATGCCATACTCCACAATTTCTCATCTCTATCTTCGTTTTACAAGGTTGAGTTCCACAGCATCACCTGAGACAGAGGAAGATCTGTCCAAGAAGGAAATTTTGTGAGGTCAAATAACAACAAATATTTTTGCACAAACATAAATCCCAGCACCAATTCGCAGTGATAAAAGCTAGCTAACTATCCTACACACATGTCTTGCAAGAGTTGGTTGAACAAGGTCTGAAATAAATCCCAACTAATATTTAGTGTGAAGAAATCAGCCAAATGATGAAATATATCTAATAACCTGATATTAGAGAAAAGGTGCTAATCGCCATGAGAAAGTCATAACAGGTACAACCTGTAGTCTGCTGTGACATGCATTTACATATATAAACCTGTATATTTGATCCCAAAAAAAGATCGAGTGAATGACAAAGTATCAGAAGAAAATAAGCATATGTGAGCCGAAGGTGTTACCTTTGTGGCCAATAGTTGCAGAACATAAGCAGTCAATCCAATTATCAAGAGCATGAATTCGTTCCAATTCAGGATGCAAAAACAACACTATATTCCTATTGCAGTCCCAAGAGTTTCAATGGTTCATGTAATTTAGAGAGCTCTAAAATATTATACATCCATCTATTCCCAGAGCTTTCTGTACAAAAAGCAGCATCTGCTTCCAGCTTCGCATTTGATCACTTGGCTTGAGCATACATGATTCGAAGCAGAAAAAATCAAGTAACATAACTGGGACAAGGTAAGATCAAGTGATCAACAGTTCAACACGAACCTGGGACCATGAGGCGCTAGATGTCGGCCAGCAACCGGGAGCCCTCGTCCGACCAGCCATCCAACACCATCAGGTAGAGCAGGACGGTAAGAGTGTGCGGGCGGATGTCTTCGGGTGGACGGGCGGCGCGGCGTTGCGTTGCGGATGCAGGGAAGTGGCGTGGCGTTGGGATGCAGGGGCGCGTACTTGCGTCGGCGGTGGCGTTGGAGGGGCTGGCGGCGCGGCGTCCTAGGGAGGCAGCGGCGTTGGGGATGCAGGGCCACGCGTGGTTTTCGGCGTCGCTCGCGTCGGGGGAGGGTGTCCTCGAGTCGGGTGGCTGCGTTGGAGGGGCTGGCGACGTAGGGCGCCGGCGTTGAATGGGCTACCGGCATTTGAGGGGAAGCGGGCGGCGGCGGTTGGGGATTTGGAGGTCATGGAAAGGAAATTAAATCCAGAGCTTGCATCTCGCCGCACCCGACAGCGGGGGTGGACGGCGGGCTGCGCACGCACGCGTGCGAAGGAGGGCACGGGAGAGACCGGCGAGAATGAGGAGGAGCGGGTGGGCTACCGGGGCTCACACAAAATGCCTAATGACAGGTTCCTTTATGAGCCCGTCGCTACTATATTCTCATCCAGCCGCCTCCTAAAGGTCTAGTGAGTCTTTTCTGGGCTGTCCTTGGTGTTTGTACCATGACAGGCTTATGCGTGCTCGTCGCTGGTTATATTTACTAGTGACCGGCATAATTATGCACATCACAATGTCTCAGGAGCTATAAGCCTTTACAGTAGTGAAAAGCGAGCTGGAAGGTGGGAATGACCCAAAATTGTGTGTGTCCACATGGTGTGTACACTATCATGGTGGGTGTTGTTTGAACCAATTTTGTACCCCCGGGTGCGTCCAGCTACACGCACATGCGGATGGCAATTAGTCAATGTTGTAGACCCCAAAAATGGTGTGTGTCCACATGGTGTGTACATTATCATGGTGGGGTGTTGTTTGAACCAATTTTGTACCACGGTGCGTCCGGCTACACGCACATGCGCTGTCGGCAATTTGTCAATGGATTAGGGTTTCCCTGGCGAGCCTCGGAAGGTGGGAATGACCCAAAAATTATGTGTGTCCACATGGTGTGTACACTATCATGGTGGGGTGTTGTTTGAACCAATTTTGTACCCCCGGGTGCGTCCACGCACATGCGCTGGTGGCAATTAGTCAATGTTGTAGACAGCACGGTCAATGGATTAGGTTTCCCTGGAAAGCCTCGGATTGTGGGAATGACCCCAAAAATCGTGTGTCCACATAATGTGTACACTATCATGGTGGGGTGTTGTTTGAACAAATTTTGTACCGGGTGCGTCCGCTACACGCACATGCGCGACGGCAATTTGTTGTGGATTAGGGTTTCCCTGGAAAGCGAGCCTCGGAGGGTGGGAATGACCCAAAAAATTTTGTGTCCACATGGTGTGTACACTATCATGGTGGGGTGTTTTTTGAACCAATTTTGTACCCCCGGGTGCGTCCGGCTACATGCACATGCGCCGACGGCAATTAGTCAATGTTGTAGACAACACGGTCAATGGATTAGGGTTTCCTTGAAAGCGAGCCTCGGATTGTGGGAATGACCCCAAAAATCATGTGTGTCCACATGGTGTGTGTACATTATCATGGTGGGGTGTTGTTTGAACCAATTTTGTACCCCCGGGTGCGTCCGGCTACATGCAGCTGATGGCAATTAGTCAATGTTGTAGACAACACGGTCAATGGATTAGGGTTTCCTTGAAAGCGAGCCTCGGATTGTGGGAATGACCCCAAAAATCATGTGTGTCCACATGGTGTGTAAATTATCATGGTGGGGTGTTGTTTGAACCAATTTTGTACCCCGGTGCGTCGGCTGCCCACATCTTGGTCGACGGCAATTTGTCAATGGATTAGGTTTTCTGAAAGCGTGCCTCGGAAGGTGGGGATGACCCAAAATTGTGTGTGTCCACATGGTGTGTACACTATCATGGTGGGGTGTTGTTTGAACCAATTTTGTACCCCGGGTGCGTCCGGCCGCACATACGCTGATGGCAATTAGTCAATGTTGTAGACAACACCAATGGATTAGGGTTTCCTGGAAAGCTAGCCTCGGATTGTGGGAATGACCCCAATAATCGTGTGTGTCCACATAATGTGTATACTATCATGGTGGGGTGTTGTTTGAACCAATTTTGTACCCCCGGGTGCGTCCGGCTACACGCACATGCGCCGACGGCAATTTGTCAATGGATTAGGTTTCCCTGGAAAGCGAGCCTCGGAGGGTGGGAATGACCCAAAAAATTGTGTGTCCACATGGTGTGTACACTATCATGGTGGGGTGTTGTTTGAACAAATTTTGTACCCCCGGGTGCGTCCGGCTACACGCACATGCGCTGATGGCAATTAGTCAATGTTGTAGACAGCACGGTCAATGGATTAGAGGTTCCCTGGAAAGCGAGCCTCGGATTGTGGGAATGACCCCAAAAATCGTGTGTGTCCACATAATGTGTACACTATCATGGAGGGGTGTTGTTTGAACCAATTTGTACCCCCGGGTGCGTCGGCTACACGCACATGCGGCGGCGGCAATTTGTCGATGGATTAGGGTTTCCTTGAAAGCGAGCCTCGAAGGTGGGAATGACCCAAAAATTGTGTGTGTCCACATGGTGTGTACTATCATGGTGGGGTGTTGTTTGAACCAATTTTGTACCCCGGGTGCGTCCGGCTACATGCACATGCGCTGGCGGCAATTAGTCAATGTTGTAGACAACACGGTCAATGGATTAGGGTTTCCCTGGAAAGCGAACCTCGGATTGTGGGAATGACCCCAAAAATCGTGTGTGTCCACATGATGTGTAGATTATCATGGTGGGGTGTTGTTTGAACCAATTTGTACCCCGGGTGCGTCCGGCTACACGCACATGCGCTGTCGGCAATTTGTCAATGGATTAGGGTTTCCCTGGAAAGCGAGCCTCGGAGGGTGGGAATGACCCAAAAAATTGTGTGTGTCCACATAGTGTGTACACTATCATGGTGGGGTGTTGTTTGAACCAATTTTGTACCCCGGGTGTGTCCAGCTACACGCACATGCGCTGATGGCAATTAGTCAATGTTGTAGACAGCACGGTCAATGGATTAGGGTTTCCCTGGAAAGCGAGCCCCGGATTGTGGGAATGACCCCAAAAATCGTGTGTGTCCACATGGTGTGTACATTATCATGGTGGGGTGTTGTTTGAACCAATTTTGTACCCCGGGTGCGTCCGGCTACACGCACACGGCAATTTGTCAATGGATTAGGGTTTCTCTGAAAAGCGAGCCTCGGTGGGAATGACCCAAAAAATTGTGTGTGTCCACATGGTGTGTACACTATCATGGTGGGGTGTTGTTTGAACCAATTTTGTACCCCCGGGTGAGTCCAGCTACACGCACATGCGCTGATGGCAATTAGTCAATGTTGTAGACAGCACGGTCAATGGATTAGGGTTTCCCTGGAAAGCGAGCCTCGGATTGTGGGAATGACCCCAAAAATCGTGTGTGTCCACATGGTGTGTACATTATCATGGTGGGGTGTTGTTTGAACCAATTTTGTACCCACGGGTGCGTCCGGCTACACGCACATGCGCTGACGGCAATTTGTCAATGGATTAGGGTTTCCCCGAAAAGCGTGCCTCGGAAGGTGGGAATGACCCAAAAAATTATGTGTGTCCACATGGTGTGTACACTATCATGGTGGGGTGTTGTTTGAACCAATTTTGTACCCCGGGTGCGTCCGGCATGCACATGCGCTGATGGCAATTAGTCAATGTTGTAGACAACACGGTCAATGGGGTTTCCCTTGAAAGCGAGCCTCGGATTGTGGGAATGACCCCAAAATCGTGTGTGTCCACATGTTGTGTACACTATCATGGTGGGTGTTGTTTGAACCAATTTTGTACCCCGGGTGCGTCCGGCTACACGCACATGCGCGGCAATTGGTCAATGTTGTAGACAACACGGTCAATGGATTAGGGTTTCCCTTGGAAAGCGAGCCTCGGATTGTGGGAATGACCCCAAAATCGTGTGTGTCCACATGGTGTGTACATTATCATGGTGGGGTGTTGTTTGAACCAATTTTGTACCCCGGGTGCGTGCGGCTACACGCACATGCGCTGACGGCAATTTGTCAATGGATTATGGTTTCCCTGGAAAGCGAGCCTCGTGGGGATGACCCAAAAATTGTGTGTGTCCACATGGTGTGTACACTATCATGGTGGGGTGTTGTTTGAACCAATTTTGTACCCCCGGGTGCGTCCGGCTACACGCACATGCGCTGATGGCAATTAGTCAATGTTGTAGACAGCACGGTCAATGGATTAGGGTTTCCCTGGAAAGCGAGCCTCGGATTGTGGGAATGACCCCAAAAATCTGTGTGTCCACATAATGTGTACACTATCATGGTGGGGTGTTGTTTGACCAATTTTGTACCCCGGGTGCGTCCAGCTACACGCACGGCAATTTGTCAATGGATTAGGGTTTCCCTGATCGGCCCAAAATTTGTGTGTGTCCACATGGTGTGTACACTATCATGGAACCAATTTTGTACCCCGGGTGCGTTACATCACATGCGCTGACGGCAAAGTCGTTGCAACTCAATGGATTAGGTTTCCTTGAAAGCGAGCCTCGGATGTGGGAATGACCCCAAAAATCGTGTGTGTCCACATGGTGTGTACATTATAATGGTGGGGTGTTGTTTGAACCAATTTTGTACCCCCGGGTGCGTCCGGCTACACGCACATGCGCTGATGGCAATAAGTCAATGTTGTAGACAACACGGTCAATGGATTAGGGTTTCCCTTGAAAGCGAGCCTCGGATTGTGGGAATGACCCCAAAAATCATGTGTCCACATGGTGTGTACATTATCATGGTGGGGTGTTGTTTGAACCAATTTTGTACCCCCGGTGCGTCCGGCTACACGCACATGCGCTGACGGCAATTTGTCAATGGATTAGGGTTTCCCTGAAAAGCGTGCCTCGGAAGGTGGGGATGACCCAAAAAATTGTGTGTGTCCACATGGTGTACACTATCATGGTGGGGTGTTGTTTGAACCAATTTTGCACCCAGGGTGCGTCGGCTACACGCACATGCGCTGATGGAAATTAGTCAATGTTGTAGACAGCACGGTCAATGGATTAGGGTTTCCCTGAAAGCTAGCCTCGGATTGTGGGAATGACCCCAATAATCGTTGTGTCCACATAATGTGTACACTATCATGGTGGGGTGTTGTTTGAACCAATTTTGTACCCCCGGGTGCGTCAGGCTACACGCACATGCGCTGGCGGCAATTTGTCAATGGATTAGGTTTCCCTGGAAGCGAGCCTCGGAGGGTGGGAATGACCCAAAAAATTGTGTGTGTCCACATGGTGTGTACACTATCATGGTGGGGTGTTGTTTGAACAAATTTTGTACCCCCGGGTGCGTCCACACGCACATGCGCTGATGGCAATTAGTCAATGTTGTAGACAGCACGGTCAATGGATTAGGGTTTCCCTGGAAAGCGAGCCTCGGATTGTGGGAATGACCCCAAAAATCGTGTGTCCACATAATGTGTACATTATCATGGAGGGGTGTTGTTTGAACCAATTTTGTACCCTCGGGTGCGTCCGGCTACACGCACATGCGCGACGGCAATTTGTCGATGGATTAGGGTTTCCCTGACGAGCCTCGGAAGGTGGGAATGACCCAAAAAATTGTGTGTGTCCACATGTGTGTACACTATCATGGTGGGGTGTTATTTGAACCAATTTTGTACCCCGGGTGCGTCCGGCTCATGCACATGCGCTGACGGCAATTAGTCAATGTTGTACAACACGGTCAATGGATTAGGGTTTCCCAAAGCGAACCTCGGATTGTGGGAATGACCCCAAAAATCGTGTGTGTCCACATGTGTACATTATCATGGTGGGGTGTTGTTTGAACCAATTTTGTACCCCGGGTGCGTGGCTACACGCACGGTGCGGCAATTTGTCAATGGATTAGGTTTCGGCAAAGGTGGGAATGACCCAAAAATTGTGTGTGTCCACATGGTGTACACTATCATGGTGGGGTGTTGTTTGAACCATTTGCCTCGTGAGGCACATGCGCTGTCGGCAATTTGTCAATGGACCCTGGAAAGCGAGCCTCGGATGGGAATGACCCAAAATTGTGTGTCCACATGGTGTGTACACTATCATGGTGGGGTGTTGTTTGAACAAATTTTGTACCCCGGGTGCGTCCAGCTACACGCACATGCGCCGATGGCAATTAGTCAATGTTGTAGACAGCACGGTCAATGGATTAGGGTTTCCCTGGAAAGCGAGCCTCGGATTGTGGGAATGACCCCAAAAATCGTGTGTGTCCACATAATGTGTACACTATCATGGTGGGGTGTTGTTTGAACCAATTTTGTACCCCCGGGTGCGTCCGGCTACACGCACATGCGCTGACGGCAATTTGTTAATGGATTAGGGTTTCCCTGGAAAGCGAGCCTCGGAGGGTGGGAATGACCCAAAAAATTATGTGTGTCCACATGGTGTGTGTACACTATCATGGTGGGTGTTGTTTGAACCAATTTTGTACCCCCGGGTGCGGGCTACATGCACATGCGCTGACGGCAATTAGTCAATGTTGTAGCAGCACGGTCAATGGATTAGGGTTTCCCTTGAAAGCGAGCCTCGGATTGTGGGAATGACCCCAAAAATCGTGTGTGTCCACATGGTTGTGTACATTATCATGGTGGGGTGTTGTTTGAACCAATTTTGTACCCCCGGGTGCGTCCGGCACACGCACATGCGTTGATGGCAATTAGTCAATGTTGTAGACAACACGGTCAATGGATTAGGGTTTCCCAAAAAGCCTCGGATTGTGGGAATGACCCCAAAATCGTGTGTGTCCACATGGTGTGTACATTATCATGGTGGGGTGTTGTTTGAACCAATTTTGTACCCCCGGGTGCGACACGCACATGCGCTGACGGCAATTTGTCAATGGATTATGGTTTCCCTGAAAAGCGTGCCTCGGAAGGTGGGGATGACCCAAAAAATTGTGTGTGTCCACATGGTGTGTACACTATCATGGTGGGGTGTTGTTTGAACCAATTTTGTACCCCGGGTGCGTCCAGTACACGCACATGCGCTGATGGCAATTAGTCAATGTTGTAGACAACACGGTCAATGGATTAGGGTTTCCCTGGAAGCCTCGGATTGTGGGAATGACCCCAATAATCGTGTGTGTCCACATAATGTGTATACTATCATGGTGGGGTGTTGTTTGAACCAATTTTGTACCCCCGGGTGCGTCCCTACACGCACATGCGCTGACGGCAATTTGTCAATGGATTAGGGTTTCCCTGGAAAGCGAGCCTCGGAAGGTGGGAATGACCCAAAAAATTGTGTGTCCACATGGTGTGTACACTATCATGGTGGGGTGTTGTTTGAACCAATTTTGTACCCCGGGTGCGTCCGGCTACACGCACATGCGCTGATGGCAATTAGTCAATGTTGTAGACACGGTCAATGGATTAGGGGTTCCCTGGAAGCGAGCCTCGGATTGTGGGAATGACCCCAAAAATCGTGTCGTCCACATAATGTGTACACTATCATGGAGGGGTGTTGTTTGAACCAATTTTGTACCCCGGGTGCCGTCTACACGCACATGCGCTGCGGCAATTTGTCAATGGATTAGGGTTTCCATGGAAAGCGAGCCTCGAAGGTGGGAATGACCCAAAAAATGGTGTGTGTCCACATGGTGTGTACACTATCATGGTGGGGTGTTGTTTGAACCAATTTTGTACCCCGGGTGCGTCCGGCTACATGCACATGCGCTGACGGCAATTAGTCAATGTTGTAACAACACGGTCAATGGATTAGGTTTCGTGGAAAGCGAACCTCGGATTGTGGGAATGACCCCAAAAATCGTGTGTGTCCACATGGTGTGTACATTATCATGGTGGGGTGTTGTTTGAACCAATTTTGTACCCCCGGGTGCGTCCGGCTACACGCACATGCGCTGACGGCAATTTGTCAATGGGGGTTTCCGTGAAAAGCGAGCCTCGGAAGGTGGGAATGACCCAAAAAATTGTGTGTGTCCACATGGTGTGTACACTATCATGGTGGGGTGTTGTTTTGAACCAATTTTGTACCCCCGGGTGTGTCCAGCTACACGCACATGCGCTGATGGCAATTAGTCAATGTTGTAGACAACACGGTCATTTGATTAGGGTTTCCCTGGAAAGCGAGCCTCGGATTGTGGGAATGACCCCAAAAATCGTGTGTGTCACATAATGTGTACACTATCATGGTGGGGTGTTGTTTGAACCAATTTTGTACCCCCGGGTGCGTCCGGCTACACGCATGCGCTGACGGCAATTTGTCAATGGATTAGGGTTTCCCTGGAAAGCGAGCCTCGGAGGGTGGGAATGACCCAAAAATTGTGTGTGTCCACATGGTGTGTACACTATCATGGTGGGGTGTTGTTTGAACCAATTTTGTACCCCCGGGTGCGTCCGGCTACATGCACATGCGCTGACGGCAATTAGTCAATGTTGTAGACAGACGGTCAATGGATTAGGGTTTCCTGGAAAGCGAGCCTCGGATTGTGGGAATGACCCCAAAAATCGTGTGTGTCCACATGGTGTGTACATTATCATGGTGGGTGTTGTTTGAACCAATTTTGTACCCCGGGTGCGTCCGGCTATATGCACATGCGGCGGCGGCAATTTGTCAATGGATTAGGGTTTCCCTGGAAAGCGAGCCTCGGAAGGTGGGAATGACCCAAAAAATTGTGTGTGGCCACATGGTGTGTACACTATCATGGTGGGGTGTTGTTTGAACCAATTTGTACCCCCGGGTGAGTCCAGCTACACGCACATGCGCTGATGGCAATTAGTCAATGTTGTAGACAGCACGGTCAATGGATTAGGGTTTTCCTGGAAAGCGAGCCTCGGATTGTGGGGAATGACCCAAAAATCGTGTGTGTCCACATGGTGTGTACATTATCATGGTGGGGTGTTGTTTGAACCAATTTTGTACCCCGGGTGCGTCCGGCTACACGCACATGCGCTGACGGCAATTTGTCAATGGATTAGGGTTTCCCTGAAAAGCGAGCCTCGGAAGGTGGGAATGACCCAAAAAATTATGTGTGTCCACATGGTGTGTACACTATCATGGTGGGGTGTTGTTTGAACAAATTTTGTACCCCCGGGTGCGTCCAGCTACACGCACATGCGCTGATGGCAATTAGTCAATGTTGTAGACAGCACGGTCAATGGATTAGGGTTTCCCTGGAAAGCGAGCCTCGGATTGTGGGAATGACCCCAAAAATCTGTGTGTCCACATAATGTGTACACTATCATGGTGGGGTGTTGTTTGAACCAATTTTGTACCCCCGGGTGCGTCCCGCTTACACGCACATGCGTGAAATTTGTTAATGGATTTTGGTTTCCCTGAAAGAGCCTCGGAGGGCGGGAATGACCCAAAAAATTATGTGTGTCCACATGGTGTGTACACTATCATGGTGGTGTTGTTTGAACCAATTTTGTACCCCGGGTGCGTCCGGCTACATGCGCTGCTGGCAATTAGTCAATGTTGTAGACGACACGGTCAATGGATTAGGGTTCCCTTGAAAGCGAGCCTCGGATTGTGGGAATGACCCCAAAAATCGTGTGTGTCCACATGGTGTGTACATTATCATGGTGGGGTGTTGTTTGAACCAATTTTGTACCCCCGGGTGCGTCCAGCTACATGCACATGCGCTGATGGCAATTAGTCAATGTTGTAGACAACACGGTCAATGGATTAGGGTTTCCCTGGAAAGCGAGCCTCGGATTATGGGAATGACCCCAAAAATCGTGTGTGTCCACATGGTGTGTACATTATCATGGTGGGGTGTTGTTTGAACCAATTTTGTACCCCGGGTGCGTCCGGCTACACGCACATGCGGTGACGGCAATTTGTCAATGGATTAGGGTTTCCCTGAAAAGCGTGCCTCGGAGCGTGGGAATGACCCAAAAAATTGTGTGCACATGGTGTGTACACTATCATGGTGGGGTGTTGTTTGAACCAATTTTGTACCCCCGGGTGCGTCCAGCTACACGCACATGCGCAGATGGCAATTAGTCAATGTTGTAGAGATCACTGTCAATGGATTAGGGTTTCCCTGGAAAGCGAGCCTCGGATTGTGGGAATGACCCCCAAAAATCGTGTGTCCACATGGTGTGTACATTATCATGGTGGGGTGTTGTTTGAACCAATTTTGTACCCCCGGGTGCGTCCGGCTACACGCACATGCGCTGACGGCAATTTGTCAATGGATTAGGGTTTCCCTGGAAAGCGTGCCTCGGAAGGTGGGGATGACCCAAAATGTGTGTGTCCACATGGTGTGTACACTATCATGGTGGGGTGTTGTTTGAACCAATTTTGTACCCCCGGGTGCGTCCGGCTACACGCACATGCGCTGATGGCAATTTGTCAATGTTTAGACAACACGGTCAATGGATTAGGGTTTCCCTGGAAAGCTAGCCTCGGATTGTGGGAATGACCCCAATAATCGTGTGTGTCCACATAATGTGTATACTATCATGGTGGGGTGTTGTTTGAACCAATTTTGTACCCCCGGGTGCGTCCGGCTACACGCACATGCGCTGACGGCAATTTGTCAATGGATTAGGGTTTCATGGAAAGCGAGCCTCGGAGGGTGGGAATGACCCAAAAATTGTGTGTGTCCACATGGTGTGTACACTATCATGGTGGTGGGTGTTGTTTGAACCAATTTTGTACCCCCGGGTGCGTCCAGGCTACACGCACATGCGCTGATGGCAATTAGTCAACGTTGTAGACAGCACGGTCAATGGATTAGGGGTTCCAAGCGAGCCTCGGATTGTGGGAATGACCCCAAAAATCGTGTGTGTCCACATAATGTGTACACTATCATGGTAGGGTGTTGTTTGAACCAATTTTGTACCCCGGGTGCGTCCGGCTACACGCACATGCGCTGACGGCAATTTGTCAATGGATTAGGGTTTCCCTGGAAAGCGAGCCTCGGAGGGTGGGAATGACCCCAAAAATCGTGTGTGTCCACATGGTGTGTACACTATCATGGTGGGGTGTTGTTTGAACCAATTTTGTACCCCCGGGTGTGTCCAGCTACACGCACATGCGCTGATGGCAATTAGTCAATGTTGTAGACAACACGGTCATTTGATTAGGGTTTCCCTGGAAAGCGAGCCTCGGATTGTGGGAATGACCCCAAAAATCGTGTGTGTCCACATAATGTGTACACTATCATGGTGGGGTGTTGTTTGAACCAATTTTTTATGCCCGGGTGCGTCCGGCTACACGCACATGCGTTGACGGCAATTTGTCAACGGATTAGGGTTTCCCTGGAAAGCGAGCCTCGGAGGGTGGGAATGACCCAAAAAATTGTGTGTGTCCACATGGTGTGTACACTATCATGGTGGGGTGTTGTTTGAACCAATTTTGTACCCCGGGTGCGTCCGGCTACACGCACATGCGCTGACGGCAATTAGTCAATGTTGTAGAGATCACTGTCAATGGATTAGGGTTTCCCTGGAAAGCCCTCGGATTGTGGGAATGACCCCAAAAATCGTGTGTGTCCACATGGTGTGTACATTATCATGGTGGGGTGTTGTTTGAACCAATTTTGTACCCCCGGGTGCGTCCGGCTACACGCACATGCGCTGACGGCAATTTGTCAATGGATTAGGGTTTCCCTGAAAAGCGTGCCTCGGAAGGTGGGGATGACCCAAAAAATTGTGTGTGTCCACATGGTGTGTACACTATCATGGTGGGGTGTTGTTTGAACCAATTTTGTACCCCCGGGTGCGTCCGGCTACACGCACATGCGCTGACGGCAATTAGTCAATGTTGTAGACAACACGGTCAATGGATTAGGGTTTCCTGGAAAGCGAGCCTCGGATTGTGGGAATGACCCCAATAATCGTGTGTGTCCACATAATGTGTATAATATCATGGTGGGGTGTTGTTTGAACCAATTTTGTACCCCCGGGTGCGTCCGGCACATGCGCTGACGGCAATTTGTCAATGGATTAGGGTTTCCTTGGAAAGCGAGCCTCGGAGGGTGGGAATGACCCAAAAAATTGTGCGTGTCCACATGGTGTGTACACTATCATGGTGGGGTGTTGTTTGAACCAATTTTGTACCCCCGGGTGCGTCCGGCTACACGCACATGCGCTGATGGCAATTAGTCAATGTTGTAGACAGCACGGTCAATGGATTAGGGGTTCCCTGAAAGCGAGCCTCGGATTGTGGGAATGACCCCAAAAATCGTGTGTGTCCACATAATGTGTACACTATCATGGAGGGGTGTTGTTTGAACCAATTTTGTACCCTCGGGTGCGTCCGGCTACACGCACATGCGCTGACGGCAATTTGTCAATGGATTAGGTTTCCCTGGCGAGCCTCGTAAGGTGGGAATGACCCAAAAAATTGTGTGTCCACATGGTGTGTACACTATCATGGTGGGGTGTTGTTTGAACCAATTTTGTACCCCCGGGTGCGTCCGACTACGCACATGCGCTGATGGCAATTAGTCAATGTTGTAGACAACACGGTCATTTGATTAGGGTTTCCCTGGAAAGCTCGGATTGTGTGAATGACCCCAAAAATCGTGTGTGTCCACATAATGTGTACTATCATGGTGGGGTGTTGTTTGAACCAATTTTTTACCCGGGTGCGTCCGGCTACACGCACATGCGTTGACGGCAATTTGTCAACGGATTAGGGTTTCGGAAAGCGAGCCTCGGAGGGTGGGAATGACCCAAAAAATTGTGTGTGTCCACATGGTGTGTACACTATCATGGTGGGGTGTTGCTTGAACCAATTTTGTACCCCGGGTGCGCGGCTACATGCACATGTGCTGGCAATTAGTTAATGTTGTAGACACACGGTCAATGGATTAGGGTTTCCCTGGAAACGAGCCTTGGATTGTGGGAATGACCCCAAAAATCGTGTGTCCACATGGTGTGTACATTATAATGGTGGGGTGTTGTTTGAACCAATTTTGTACCTCCGGCTACACGCACATGCGCTGACGGCAATTTGTCAATGGATTAGGGTTTAAAAGCGTGCCTCGGAAGGTGGGAATGACCCAAAAAATTGTGTGTGCACATGGTGTGTACACTATCATGGTGGGGTGTTGTTTGAACCAATTTTGTACCCCCGGGTGCGTCCAGCTACACGCACATGCGCTGATGGCAATTAGTCAATGTTGTAGACAACACGGTCAATGGATTAGGGTTTCCCTGGCGAGCCTCGGATTGTGGGAATAACCCCAAAAATCATGTGTGTCCACATAATGTGTACAATATCATGGTGGGGTGTTGTTTGAACCAATTTTGTACCCCCGGGTGCGTCCGGCTACACGCACATGCGCTGACGGCAATTTGTCAATGGATTAGGGTTTCCCTGGAAAGCGAGCCTCGGAAGGTGGGAATGACCCAAAAATTGTGTGTGTCCACATGGTGTGTACACTATCATGGTGGGGTGTTGTTTGAACCAATTTTGTACCCCCGGGTGCGTCCGGCTACATGCACATGCGCTGACGGCAATTAGTCAATGTTGTAGACAGCACGGTCAATGGATTAGGGTTTCCCTGGAAAGCGAGCCTCGGATTGTGGGAATGACCCCAAAAATCGTGTGTGTCCACATGGTGTGTACATTATCATGGTGGGGTGTTGTTTGAACCAATTTTGTACCCCGGGTGCGTCCTACACGCACATGCGCTGATGGCAATTAGTCAATGTTGTAGACAACACGGTCAATGGATTAGGGTTTCCCTGGAAAGCGAGCCTCGGATTGTGGGAATGACCCCAAAAATCGTGTGTGTCCACATGGTGTGTACATTATCATGGTGGGGTGTTGTTTGAACCAATTTTGTACCCACGGGTGCGTCCGGCTACACGCACATGCGCTGATGGCAATTTGTCAATGGATTAGGTTTCCCTGAAAAGCGAGCCTCGGAAGGTGGGAATGACCCAAAAAATTGTGTGTGTCCACATGGTGTGTACACTATCATGGTGGGGTGTTGTTTGAACAAATTTTGTACCCCCGGGTGCGTCCAGCTACACGCACATGCGCTGATGGCAATTAGTCAATGTTGTAGACAGCACGGTCAATGGATTAGGGTTTCCCTGGAAAGCGAGCCTCGGATTGTGGGAATGACCCCAAAAATCTTGTGTGTCCACATAATGTGTACACTATCATGGTGGGGTGTTGTTTGAACCAATTTTGTACCCAGGGTGCGTCCGCACGCACATGTTGGCAATTTGTTAATGGATTGGTTTCCCTGGAAACGAGCCTCGGAGGGGAATGACCCAAAAAATTATGTGTGTCCACATGGTGTGTACACTATCATGGTGGTGTTGTTTGAACCAATTTTGTACCCCCGTGTGCGTCCGGCTACATGCACATGCCCTGACGGCAATTAGTCAATGTTGTAGACAGCACGGTCAATGGATTAGGGTTTCCCTTGAAAGCGAGCCTCGGATTGTGGGAATGACCCCAAAATCGTGTGTGTCCACATGTTGTGTACATTATCATGGTGGGGTGTTGTTTGAACCAATTTTGTACCCCCGGGTGCGTCCGGCTACACGCACATGCGCTGATGGCAATTAGTCAATGTTGTAGACAACACGGTCAATGGATTAGGGTTTCCCTGAAAGCGAGCCTCGGATTGTGGGAATGACCCCAAAATCGTGTGTGTCCACATGGTGTGTACATTATCATGGTGGGGTGTTGTTTGAACCAATTTTGTACCCCGGGTGCGTCCGGCTACACGCACATGCGCTGACGGCAATTTGTCAATGGAATAGGGTTTCCCTGGAAAGCGTGCCTCGGAAGGTGGGAATGACCCAAAAAATTGTGTGTGTCCACATGGTGTGTACACTATCATGGTGGGGTGTTGTTTGAACCAATTTGTACCCCCGGGTGCGTCCGGCTACACGCACATGCGCAGATGGCAATTAGTCAATGTTGTAGAGATCACTTGTCAATGGATTAGGGTTTCCCTGGAAAGCGAGCCTCGGATTGTGGGAATGACCCCAAAATCGTGTGTGTCCACATGGTGTGTACATTATCATGGTGGGGTGTTGTTTGAACCAATTTTGTACCCCGGGTGCGTCCGGCTACACGCACATGCGCTGACGGCAATTTGTCAATGGATTAGGGTTTCCCTGAAAAGCGTGCCTCGGAAGGTGGGGATGACCCAAAAAATTGTGTGTGTCCACATGGTGTGTACACTATCATGGTGGGGTGTTGTTTGAACCAATTTTGTACCCCCGGGTGCGTCCGGCTACACGCACATGCGCTGGCAATTAGTCAATGTTGTAGACAACACGGTCAATGGATTAGGGTTTCCTGGAAAGCGAGCCTCGGATTGTGGGAATGACCCCAATAATCGTGTGTGTCCACATAATGTGTATACTATCATGGTGGGGTGTTGTTTGAACCAATTTTGTACCCCCGGGTGCGTCCGGCTACACGCACATGCGCTGACGGCAATTTGTCAATGGATTAGGGTTTCCCTGGAAAGCGAGCCTCGGAGGGTGGGAATGACCCAAAAATTGTGTGTGTCCACATGGTGTGTACACTATCATGGTGGGGTGTTGTTTGAACCAATTTTGTACCCCCGGTGCGTCCGGCTACACGCACATGCGCTGATGGCAATTAGTCAACGTTGTAGACAGCACGGTCAATGGATTAGGGTTCCCTGGAAAGCGAACCTCGGATTGTGGGAATGACCCCAAAAATCGTGTGTGTCCACATAATGTGTACACTATCATGGAGGGGTGTTGTTTGAACCAATTTTGTACCCCCGGGTGCGTCCGGCTACACGCGCTGACGGCAATTTGTCAATGGATTAGGGTTTGAAAAGCGAGCCTCGGAAGGTGGGAATGACCCAAAAATCGTGTGTGTCCACATGGTGTGTACACTATCATGGTGGGGTGTTGTTTGAACCAATTTTGTACCCCCGGGTGCGTCCAGCTACACGCACATGCGCTGATGGCAATTAGTCAATGTTGTAGACAGCACGGTCAATGGATTAGGGTTTCCCTGGAAAGCGAGCCTCGGATTGTGGGAATGACCCCAAAAATCGTGTGTGTCCACATAATGTGTACACTATCATGGTGGGGTGTTGTTTGAACCAATTTTTTCCCCCGGGTGCGTCCGGCTACACGCACATGCGTTGACGGCAATTTGTCAACGGATTAGAGTTTCCCTGGAAAGCGAGCCTCGGAGGGTGGGAATGACCCAAAAATTGTGTGTGTCCACATGGTGTGTACACTATCATGGTGGGGTGTTGTTTGAACCAATTTTGTACCCGGGTGCGTCCGGCTACACGCACATGCGCTAATGGCAATTAGTCAATGTTGTAGAGAGACTTGTCAATGGATTAGGGTTTCCCTGGAAAGCGAGCCTCGGATTGTGGGAATGACCCCAAAATCGTGTGTGTCCACATGGTGTGTACATTATCATGGTGGGGTGTTGTTTGAACCAATTTTGTACCCCCGGGTGCGTCCTACACGCACATGCGCTGGACGGCAATTTGTCAATGGATTAGGGTTTCCCTGGAAAGCGTGCCTCGGAAGGTGGGGATGACCCAAAAATTGTGTGTGTCCACATGGTGTGTACACTATCATGGTGGGGTGTTGTTTGAACCAATTTTGTACCCCGGGTGCGTCCGGCACGCACATGCGCTGACGGCAATTAGTCAATGTTGTAGACAACACGGTCAATGGATTAGGGTTTCCGAAAAGCCTCAGATTGTGGGAATGACCCCAATAATCGTGTGTGTCCACATAATGTGTATAATATCATGGTGGGGTGTTGTTTGAACCAATTTTGTACCCCCGGGTGCGTCCGGCTACACGCACATGCGCGACGGCAATTTGTCAATGGATTAGGGTTTCCCTGGAAAGCGAGCCTCGGAGGGTGGGAATGACCCAAAAATTGTGTGTGTCCACATGGTGTGTACACTATCATGGTGGGGTGTTGTTTGAACCAATTTTGTACCCCCGGGTGCGTCGGCTACACGCACATGCGCTGATGGCAATTATCAATGTTGTAGACAGCACGGTCAATGGATTAGTTCCCTGAAAGCGAGCCTCGGATTGTGGGAATGACCCCAAAAATCGTGTGTGTCCACATAATGTGTACACTATCATGGTGGGTGTTGTTTGAACCAATTTTGTACCCTCGGGTGCGTCCGGCTACACACATGCGCTGACGGCAATTTGTCAATGGATTAGGGTTTCCCAAAAACGAGCCTCGGAAGGTGGGAATGACCCAAAATCGTGTGTGTCCACATGGTGTGTACACTATCATGGTGGGGTGTTGTTTGAACCAATTTTGTACCCCGGGTGCTCCGGCTACACGCACATGCGCTGATGGCAATTAGTCAATGTTGTAGACAGCACGGTCATTTGATTAGGGTTTCCCTGGAAAGCGAGCCTCGGATTGTGGGAATGACCCCAAAAATCGTGTGTGTCCACATAATGTACACTATCATGGTGGGGTGTTGTTTGAACCAATTTTTACCCCCGGGTGCGTCCACATGCGTGACGGCAATTTGTCAACGGATTAGGGTTTCCCTGGAAAGCGCCTCGGAGGGTGGGAATGACCCAAAATTGTGTGTGTCCACATGGTGTGTACACTATCATGGTGGGGTGTTGCTTGAACCAATTTTGTACCCCGGGTGCGTCGGGCTACACATGTGCTGACGGCAATTAGTCAATGTTGTAGACAACACGGTCAATGGATTAGGGTTTCCCAGGAAGCGAGCCCGGATTGTGGGAATGACCCCAAAAATCGTGTGTGTGTCACATGGTGTGTACATTATCATGGTGGGGTGTTGTTTGAACCAATTTTGTACCCCCGGGTGCGTCCGGCTACACGCACATGCGCTGAGACGGCAATTTGTCAATGGATTAGGGTTTCCCTGAAAAGCGTGCCTCGGAAGGTGGGAATGACCCAAAAATTGTGTGTGGCCACATGGTGTGTACACTATCATGGTGGGGTGTTGTTTGAACCAATTTTGTACCCCGGGTGCGTCCGGCTACACACACATGCGCTGATGGCAATTAGTCAATGTTGTAGACAGCACGGTCAATGGATTAGGGTTTCCCTGGAAAGCGAGCCTCGGATTGTGGGAATGACCCCAAAAATCATGTGTGTCCACATAATGTGTACAATATCATGGTGGGGTGTTGTTTGAACCAATTTTGTACCCCCGGGTGCGTCCGTCTACACGCACATGCGCTGACGGCAATTTGTCAATGGATTAGGGTTTCCCTGAAAGCGAGCCTCGGAGGTGGGAATGACCCAAAAATTGTGTGTGTCCACATGGTGTGTACACTATCATGGTGGGGTGTTGTTTGAACCAATTTTGTACCCCGGGTGCGTCAGGCTACATGCGCCGACGGCAATTAGTCAATGTTGTAGACAGCACGGTCAATGGATTAGGGTTTCCCTTGAAAGCGAGCCTCGGATTGTGGGAATGACCCCAAAAATCGTGTGTGTCCACATGGTGTGTACATTATCATGGTGGGGTGTTGTTTGAACCAATTTTGTACCCCGGGTGCGTCCGGCTACACGCACATGCGCTGATGGCAATTAGTCAATGTTGTAGACAACACGGTCAATGGATTAGGGTTTCCCTGGAAAGCGAGCCTCGGATTGTGGGAATGACCCCAAAATCGTGTGTGTCCACATGGTGTGTACATTATCATGGTGGGGTGTTGTTTGAACCAATTTTGTACCCCCGGGTGCGTCCGGCTACACGCACATGCGCTGACGGCAATTTGTCAATGGATTAGGGTTTCCCTGAAAAGCGTGCCTCGGAAGGTGGGAATGACCCAAAAAATTGTGTGTGTCCACATGGTGTGTACACTATCATGGTGGGGTGTTGTTTGAACCAATTTTGTACCTCCGGGTGCGTCCACACGCACATGCGCAGATGGCAATTAGTCAATGTTGTAGAGATCACGCATGTCAATGGATTAGGGTTTCCTGAAGCGAGCCTCGGATTGTGGGAATGACCCCAAAAATCGTGTGTGTCCACATGGTGTGTACATTATCATGGTGGGGTGTTGTGAACCAATTTTGTACCCCCGGGTGCGTCCGGCTACACACACATGCGCTGACGGCAATTTGTCAATGTATTAGGGTTTCCCAAAAGCGTGCCTCGGAAGGTGGGAATGACCAAAAAATTGTGTGTGTCCACATGGTGTGTACACTATCATGGTGGGGTGTTGTTTGAACCAATTTTGTACCCCGGGTGCGTCCAGCTACACGCACATGCGCTGACGGCAATTTGTCAATGGATTAGGGTTTCCCTGGAAAGCTAGCCTCGGATTGTGGGAATGACCCCAATAATCGTGTGTGTCCACATAATGTGTATACTATCATGGTGGGGTGTTGTTTGAACCAATTTTGTACCCCGGGTGCGTCCGGCTACACGCACATGCGCTGGCGGCAATTTGTCAATGGATTAGGGTTTCCCTGGAAAGCGAGCCTCGGAGGGTGGGAATGACCCAAAAAATTGTGTGTGTCCACATGGTGTGTACACTATCATGGTGGGGTGTTGTTTGAACCAATTTTGTACACCCGGGTGCGTCCGGCTACACGCGCATGCGCGATGGCAATTAGTCAATGTTGTAGACAAACACGGTCAATGGATTAGGGGTTCCCTGGAAAGCGAGCCTCGGATTGTAGGAATGACCCCAAAAATCGTGTGTGTCCACATAATGTGTACACTATCATGGAGGGTGTTGTTTGAACCAATTTTGTACCCCCGGTGCGTCACTCACACGCACATGCGGTGGATTTGTGGATGGCTTTCCCTGAAAAGCGAGCCTCGGAAGGTGGGAATGACCCAAAAAATTGTGTGTGTCCACATGGTGTGATAAGGGGTTGCCCGATCTTCTCTGTAAACGACGGTGGTGATGAACACGATGGATGATTGCAGCGGAGGGAATCGATGATATGGTGAAGATAACTTGTATGACGCCGACGAAGTCTCTCGATTGATTCCTGTAGCCAATGCAACAGATCTCAACCCTGCAAGATATTCGCAACTCCACACACTTGCGCACGTAGCCGCCGACCACGAAGCGGTAAATTGCAATCTTCTAATCCCCAATGGAACAGCAGATCACACAAACTTTCAGTAGCATAAAACTC
Organism: Lolium multiflorum; assembly: GCA_030979885.1. Taxonomy (NCBI): domain Eukaryota; kingdom Viridiplantae; phylum Streptophyta; class Magnoliopsida; order Poales; family Poaceae; genus Lolium; species Lolium multiflorum. Next base: position 32,268 of record JAUUTY010001302.1, read on the forward strand.
CAGATCGCAACGAATTGGAGAGTTGGGGAACAATAGTTTTGCTTAGCAAACAACTATGAACTAGGGTTTATCTTAAACGTGGTCTAAGCTAGGGGTCGTCAAGGCACTTATAGGCGTCCGGGACGAGTTCGAGTCGAAAGATACAAGTAAAACCGACGAGAATAGATCTGTCGAGAGGACTCGGACACGTCCGATCAGGGTCGATCAACGGTGGTGACCGGCGGTCCGGTCAGTGGTCCGGTGACCGGCTGCAACCGGATTCCTCGCGAAATCGTCGGTTGGCGCCCGGTACGAGCGGGGACCCGGGACTTGGCGGTCGGGGCCCGGTCCAATGCCGTAGGGCGATCCGCGTGGGCAGTCGGCGGACTCTGGACCGGACTCGACTTCTTCTTCTCCTCTCGCGCATTCCTCCCGCTCCTCCCTCGCGCGTCCATGAGATATCTTCATGTCCAGCTCCTTGTCCAGCTTCACGTCCATCTTCACGTCCAGCTGCTCCTCTCCTCCTCGTGCGATGCTTGTCTCCTCTTGATACCTGATGATACACAAGTAATAGGACTTAGGCAGTATAAAGTTCTCATCAATCAAAGTATCGTTTAGAAACAAGTTCACCTGTTGTTTAAGTAGCTTCGCACGAGCCCTTGTAATTGGTCCAATCCTGACTTCATTGGACTTGAGCTTCACAGCAGGTTCATCTTCAATTGGTGATGACGGAGGTAGTAGTGAGGTAGGGATGTCCTCATCATCTCCCCCCCTTCAAAAGGCGTCGACCCCGACGCTCCAAGGTCTTCTCCGTCATATGGTGTCAAATCAGCAACATTGAAAGAATTACTGACACCAAACTCATCTTCTGGAAGATCTATTGAGTATGCATTATCATTGATCTTGGCAAGCACTTTGTAAGGACCAGCACCACGAGGCTTCAACTTAGACTTCCTCAGCTGTGGGAACCTATCCTTGCGAAAATGTACCCAGACCAAATCACCAGGCTTGAACAACATCTCTTTGCGCTTCATGTTTTTCCTTGCAGCATTGCTCTTGCCTTTCTTCTCGATCAACTCTTTAGTCTTCACATGGATTTTCTTCACAAAATCTGCCCTCTTGGATGCCTCCATATTAACTCTCTCATGTATGGGCAAAGGCAACAAGTCAAGTGGAGTAATGGGTTTGAAACCATACACCACCTCAAAAGGACACAGCTCCGTGGTAGAATGTACCGCCCTGTTGTAAGCAAACTCCACATGCGGCAAACACTCTTCCCACTCCTTCAGGTTCTTCTTGATCATGGATCTCAACAGTTGTGACAATGTTCTATTCACCACTTCAGTTTGACCATCAGTTTGGGGATGACAAGTAGTGCTGAAAAGCAGCTTTGTCCCCAGCTTTCTCCAAAGCGTCTTCCAGAAGTAGCTCATAAACTTCACGTCACGATCAGAAACAATAGTCTTCGGGACTCCATGTAGACGTACAATCTCCCTGAAAAACAGGTTAGCAATATGCGACGCATCGTCGCTCTTGTGGCAGGCAATAAAATGTGACATCTTAGAAAATCTATCCACTACCACAAATATAGAATCATGGCCTCTTTTAGTACGCGGCAAACCCAACACAAAATCCATACTAATATCTTCCCATGGTGTAGTAGGTGCCGGTAAAGGAGTATACAAACCGTGAGGCTTCAGCTTGGACTTGGACTTGTTGCAAGTAATGCATCTCTTCACATATCTATCCACGTCCCGCCTCATCTTTGGCCAATAAAAGTGGTCAGCTAGCATGAGTAGCGTCTTCTCACGCCCAAAGTGACCCATCAAACCACCAGCATGAGATTCCTGCAATAAGAGCAAACGCACAGACGATTCTGGAACACATAGTTTGTTAGCTCTAAACAAGAACCCATCATGTATGTGATATTTTTCCCATGCTTTACCAAGAGCACATAGGCGATATGGTTCAGCAAAATCATGATCAGTGGCATACAAATCACATAGTATCTCTAAACCAGGAATTTTAACATCAAGTTGAGTTAATAGCATATTCTTCCTAGATAGAGCATCAGCAACAATATTATCTTTTCCCTTCTTATGCTTAATAATGTATGGAAAAGACTCAATGAACTCAACCCACTTAGCTAGACGCTTATGCAAAGTAGATTGGGCTTTCAGATATTTCAAAGCTTCATGATCAGAATGTATGATAAATTCTTTTGGCCACAAGTAATGTTGCCAAACCTCAAGAACTCTAATTAAAGCATACAATTCTTTATCATAGATTGGATAGTTCAACTTAGCACCAGAAAGTTTCTCAGAAAAATATGCAATTGGGCGACCCTCTTGCATCAACACACCACCAATTCCAATACCACTAGCATCACATTCAATCTCAAATTTCTTATTGAAATCAGGAAGTGCAAGCAACGGTGCAGAAGTTAACAATCGTTTCAGTTCATCAAAAGCATGATCTTGGGCTGCGCCCCACTCAAAGACAACACCCTTTTTAGTTAAATCATTCAAAGGTGCAGCAATAGTACTAAAGTTGGGCACAAATCTTCTATAAAACCCAGCTAGACCATGAAAACTTCTAACTTGACTCACATTCATGGGAGTAGGCCAATTTTGAATAGCTTCAATTTTAGACTCATCTACTTCTACTCCATGCTGAGAGACAACATAACCCAGAAATATGACCTTATCTTTGCAAAATGTGCACTTCTCAAGATTACCATAAAGTTGATTATCACGCAACACTTGCAAAACATGTCGAATATGTATAGTATGATCAGATTCATTGCGGCTGTAGATTAATATGTCATCAAAGTACACAACCACAAATTTGCCAATAAATTCACGCAAAACATGGTTCATCAGTCTCATGAAAGTGCTAGGTGCATTAGTCAAACCAAAAGGCATTACTAACCACTCATATAAACCAAATTTTGTTTTAAAGGCTGTTTTCCACTCATCCCCTTCTTTCATCCTAATTTGATGATAACCACTACGCAAATCAATTTTAGAGAACACAGCAGCACCACTCAATTCATCTAGCATATCCTCTAAACGGGGAATAGGGTGACGATATCGAATAGTAATGTTGTTTATAGCCTCGGACACCTCCTCACCAAGACCGACAAGTCCCCCAAGTGGACCAATGACAAGGGCTCGAGTTAAAGCTCTACATGATAAGGTGAATTCGCTCCTCTCTACCTCTACCTTTGACACCCCCTTGGATGGCTTGCTACTTCATGCAAATACACTATGTTCAATCAGGTACATCGGTCAAGACACAAGCCATGGAGTCCAAGCCAATGGAGAGAGAGCTGGAAATGATGAAGATGGAGCTCCAGCGCACAGGGGAACTTCCGCCCTCCAGGGCCGGAACTTCCGCCCAGGACCGGAACTTCCGCCCTCCGGACCGGAACTTCCGCCCAGATGCTGCCAAGATGCCGTCCAGCGCGAGAAGTGGAACCAGCCGGAACTTCCGCCCGAGGACCGGAACTTCCGCCCACCCGGAACTTCCGCCCAAGTTCCGAAAGTCTCAAAACGCCCCTGGATGTTACTGCAAGGAAATGGGCTTATTTCGGAACTTGACCGGAACTTGGCCGGAACTTCCGGCCGGGCGGAACTTCCGCCTTCCAGGGCCGAACTTCCGCCCGGACTTCTTGTCGGCCGGAACTTCCGCCACCGCGAACTTCAGCACAGACACTACTTTTCAGCGTGTAACTTACCCATTCGCCTACCCGACTATAAATAGCCTAGTTGGCTCAGATCTGAGATTAGACTTGTTTAGAACTCAAACCTGACTTTGAGCTTAGTCTCCCTTGGGTATCATCCCTCTGTAATCAAGGCCACCCTTGTGGATGTATGGATTTGGTAGTGTGAGATTCTAGTGTTTATCACTCTCTCTCCCACTCCTTGATTCGTCCTCCTCACCGGTCTCTCCTCTCGGAATTCTACCTCGAGTCTCTTCCGGGCGGATTCTATTGGCACGGTCCATCGAGCCGTGGGGGTAAGTATCGATTGTATCGGGTTGGTGTGCGTGGATCTTCGTTCGCTCTTCGTGTTCTTCGTATTCTTCCGCCTCTCCCCCCCCCTTGATTCCTTGGGTCAATCGCGAGATCGGGCCACAATCGGGGTCTCAGACCTCATCATATGGTATCAGCAGCCTTTGGTTTCCGCGGATTTGACCCTCCACCCACCCAATTTCGTCTCTAAAATTTTTCCAAAAAATTCCCCAAAAATAGCCCCAAATTGCCTTTGGACGGATCTGTGATTTGGTTGAGTTTTGAGTGGTTTTGGTCCAATAGAAACTTGTCTTTGGTGTTGATCTGCAATTCCCCCACTTTCCCACAGCTTCTAGTGCCAAATTTTCCACGAATTCGAAGATTTTCGGCCCGGATTTCCGCCCAAATCGAAGAACAGCCCGCAGATCTGATTGCGACCGGAAGTTCCGCCCGGGGACCGGAAGTTCCGCCCGGGACCGGAAGTTCCGCCCCTCAGGACCGGAACTTCCGCCTGGCCGAAATTTTCACAGCTAACTTCGTTTTTCGTTTTGGCACTAACCCCTTGTGTTTGGACTTCGTCGAGTGTGCCATTTCAGCTACCACAAAGCTTCCGCAACATCAACGACGACGACGGCACCCCGAGGATCCAAGCGGTTCATTTGACACCTTCCACCATAGCAAGTTCAAGTTCGTCGGCCACCGTCATCAAGTGGTATAACTTGCACCTAACTTGTAGCCTTAGCTTCCTTTGCGTACCTTTCCCATCGAGAGTGGCTTTCTAGTGTTGCGAAGCATTGCGCAAGCGTCCCGACCGTGAGGGTGTGCGTGTGTTGAGCAAAGCTACGAAGCAAGCTCGTGTGAAAAGATAGGCAAAAGAAGTGTGACATACTTACATAGATAGTGAGAAAAGAAAGCTTCTAAGCATACAAAAAAAAAAGGGAGAAAAAGAAAAAGAAAAAGAGTGTGAGTGACACCTATACACAAAAGAGTCCAAAGCTTATAAGCAAAAGAGAGAAAAGAGAAGAGAGGCGTCTTGCGCAAATCTTGTTGCTTCTCATTTTTGCAACCAAGCCACGGTCTCTCTTGCGTTAGCGTGACACCGAGCTAGTAGTCTTCGTTAGGACCAATTTTGTTCGTGCTCATTTTCCGTCGCGCTAACCCCATTTTGTCCCACGTGTGTGTTCCACATTGTGTATGCCTTTTGTGATCACCACTTTTGATTTGTGACTTTTGAATCTTACCCACCCTTAACAACATACTCGATTTTGGATTTCGTCTTTTGGTTTTCCACCATCCACTCCTACCACCATATTTGCTAGCTTTTGCGTGTGCCTTTGTGTGTGTCCCGATACAATTGGTCTTACTTTCGGTTTGGTTGATTGCCTCAATACTATCTTGCCACGGTAAGAGTGAGAGGTAGTCTCCTTACACTAACATCCACAACATAGTTCTTGTCTTGTGATCATGGATAGGCACGGAGACCAAGCAAAGGAGGACGAGGTCCTACACCCCTCCGAAAGGTTGGCCACCCAACACAACCTATGGGTGCAACGCCAAGAGTTCAAGGAGCAACTATCACTCTTCGAGACCCGCATCGACGAACAATATGAAGAAGTGGCTCACAACTTCTCCCAAGTAAACCAAGATATGCACCTTCTTCGTGAAGCCACCGACAACTTGCATCATCAAGTGACGGCCAATGATGCGAACATGGAGAGGCGCATGGATAGCCTCGAGCGTGCCATCACCAACTTGGGACGCCGACATCGACATCGCTCTACTTCCTCATCGTCATCGACCACATCACATGATGACTACTCCCATGATCGCCATTCATCCTCAAGCTCCGACTCAAGGCATGGAGATCATCATCGCTCTCGTCGACCGCACGCTCGTCATGATGATTCTCGCTCCAACTCAAGGCGCGGAGAGTTCCATCGCCATGCTCGTCCTCATGAGCGTCCTCAACAAGAACAAGCTCTTCACCAAGATCGTCCTCAAGCGGCTCGCCATGCCCACCATGGGCATGACGACCAACCCCATGACAACGTCCTCCACAACATGGACCCGGCACCTCATCGTCAAGCCCATGTGGATGCTCAAGACCAAGGTCATCAAGATCCACCAAGGCGTGATCTCCGGAATCATCCTCGCCATGACCAAAGGGGCCGAGGACAACCTCAACAAGATCAAGATGAGAGAGCCAACATTGGACAACGTCAACAACCTCAACAAGATCAAGATGAGAGAGCCAACATTGGACAACGTCAACAACCTCGTCAAGATCCGCAACAACATCCTCAACATGAGCCAAGTGAAGCTAGTGTTCACCTCCAACGCCAACCCAATGCTATGGTTGGTCGTGGAAGACCTCCTCTACCACCTCAAGCCGCAAGAGATGAAGGCATCCGTCCTCGCCGCCGCAACATGGAAGATGAAGAGAATATGTATGGAAAGCTCAAGTTCAATATGCCCAAGTTCAAGGGTGAAGACGATGCCGAGGCCTACCTCTCATGGGCACTCAAGGTTGACAAGATCTTCCGCATCCACAACTACTCCGGTGCCAAGAAAGTAGCCATGGCCTCCCTCGAGTTTGAAGATTATGCCAACACTTGGTGGGAACAAGTTGTCACTCTTAGGGAAGAAAAGGGAGATCCTCCAATTGATACTTGGGAAGACATGAAGGAGGAAATGGAAGCTCGCTTTGTCCCTAAACACTACAAGACCGATCTCTTCAACAAGCTCCAAAAGTTGAAGCAAGGCACCAAGACCGTTGAGGAATTCTTCAAGGAGATGGAGTTAACCATGATGAGAGCAAACATCCAAGAGTCCGAGGACCAAACCATCGCTAGGTTCTTCAATGGCCTCAACTACCCCATCAAGCGAGTTGTGGAGTTCCAACAATACTCCAACATGGTTGAGTTGGTTCACCAAGCTTCCAAGGCCGAGCGTCAAGTCAATGAGGACACCAAGTACTCGAAGTCCAAGCAATACTTCGCCTCCAAGTTTGCCACATCAAATCCTACAACAAGTGTCAAGCCAACCGCATCCTCTACACCTTCCAAGCAACCTTCCATACAAAGTCGCATGAAGCAAACGGTATCCTCCACCGCCTCCTCAAAGGCCTCTACGGGACCCTCCAATGTCACTTGCTTCAAGTGTGGCACCCAAGGCCACAAGTCCTTCGAGTGCAAGAACACCAAGGTCATGATCACTATGGAGAATGGTGACATAGAGACGCTAAGTGAAGGTGAATATGAAGCCCTAGTGCAAGCCGCCGTTGCTAATGAGGAAGACTATGATGAAGAAAGTGGAGAAGACCCTCTCTTATGCACACATGATCCAAGCCCTTCTCTTGTGGTCACTCGAGTGCTCACCACTCAACCCCAAGCTATGGAAGACCAAAGATGCAACATCTTCCAAACGCGTGCCGGCATTGGTGGCAAGTCAATCAAGGTCATCATCGACGGTGGGAGTTGCCACAACTTGGCAAGCACCGAGCTATGTGAGAAGCTCAACCTCACGCTTCGCAAGCATCCTCATCCGTACCATGTTCAATGGTTGAGTGACAAGGGCAATGTCAAGATTCAACACACCGTCACCGTCAACTTCAAGATAGGACCCTATGAAGACACCGTCGAGTGTGACGTGGTGCCTATGACCGTGTGCCACATGTTGCTTGGCCGCCCATGGCAATTTGACAAGAAGGCCATACATGATGGTTTCTCCAATGCATACACCTTCAAGGTCAAGGACAAGAAGTTCGAGCTTCGCCCAATGACTCCTAGCCAAATCATCGCCGACAATGCGAAGGCTTTAGCGAGGGCACAACACCACACCCACCATAGTGAGATGAGAGGAGATGGAGCCACCCACCAAAGAGAGAGTGAGCGCCACCACCCACATATGAGTGAGAGAAAGAGTGTCCTCCTAACCACCAAAAGCGAGTGGAGAGAAGTGAAAGACAACCCATCCACCACCATACACTATGTGCTCATTTGCAAGGGCCTCTCGGCGGAGACTAACGATTTAACCAACATTCCTTCGTCTTTGTTGTCTCTTTTGAAGGAATTCCAAGACGTCTTCCCCGACGAGCTACCCCATGGACTACCACCGCTTCGGGGCATCGAGCATCGCATCGACCTCATACCCGGCGCTCCGCTACCAAACCGCGCCGCCTACCGCACCAACCCCGAGGATACCAAGGAGATACAACGACAAATACAAGACCTCCTCGCTAAAGGGTATGTCCGAGAAAGCCTTAGCCCTTGTGCCGTTCCCGTAATTCTTGTGCCTAAACCGGATGAGACGCAACGGATGTGTATGGATTGCCGCCCTATCAATGCCATTACCGTCCGTTATCGACATCCCATTCCGCGTTTAGATGATATGTTGGATGAATTGAGTGGTGCCACGATTTTCTCTAAGATTGATTTGCGTAGTGGCTACCACCAAATTCGCATGGCAATTGGTGATGAATGGAAGACGGCATTCAAGACCAAGCTTGGTCTCTATGAATGGCTCGTCATGCCTTTTGGTCTTTCAAATGCTCCTTCCACTTTCATGCGTCTTATGAATCACATCTTGCGACCTCTCATTGGCAAGAGTGTGGTTGTGTACTTTGATGACATTCTCATCTATAGCAAAAATCTCGAGGACCATGTTCAACATGTGAGAGAAGTCTTATGCATCTTGCGCCACGAGAAGCTTTTTGCCAACCTCCCTAAATGCCATTTCGCTCAAAACAAATTGGTTTTTCTTGGTTTTGTGGTTTCCGCCAACGGGATAGAAGTTGATTCTTCCAAAGTTGAGGCCATCCACAATTGGCCCACTCCCACAAATGTTGGCCAAGTGAGAAGCTTCCATGGACTTGCCGGATTTTACCGCCGATTTGTGAAAGATTTCAGCACCATTGCTTGCCCTTTAAACGAGCTTACAAAAAAGAATGTTCCGTTCGTTTGGGGCAAAGCACAACAAAAAGCTTTTGATGAATTGAAAAAGAGACTCACCGAGGCACCCCTACTTGCTCTTCCCGACTTCACTAAAACATTTGAGATAGAATGTGATGCGAGTGGTCTTGGGATTGGCGGTGTCCTCATGCAAAATGGAAAACCCGTGGCATACTATAGCGAGAAGTTGGATGGCGCACGCCTCAACTATCCTATATATGACAAGGAGCTTTATGCTTTGGTTCGTGTTCTTGAAGTTTGGCAACATTACCTTTGGCCAAAAGAGTTTGTTATCCATTCGGATCATGAGTCCTTGAAGTATTTGAAAAGTCAACACAATTTGAACAAGAGACATGCTAAGTGGGTTGAGTTCATAGAGTCCTTCCCTTATGTAATCAAATACAAAAAGGGCAAGGAAAATGTGGTTGCGGATGCACTTTCCCGCAAGATTACTCTTCTACTCACCCGCTTGGAGTTTCACATTTTGGGTCTTGAGGAGATCAAAGAACTTTACCCATCCGATGCTTTCTTTGGACCAATCTTTGCCAAGTGTTCCATTGACCGAGGTTTTGATGATTTCTATTTGCATGATGGCTACTTGTTTAAAGCTAACAAGATTTGCATCCCCGAGTCTTCTCTTCGTAAGTTGCTTTTGCAAGAGTCACATGGAGGTGGTCTCATGGGTCACTTTGGACGAGAGAAGACATATGCCATGCTATCAACCCACTACTATTGGCCAAGAATGTACCGCGACGTGGAACGCCTTTGCCGCCGGTGTACAACATGCTTGCAAGCTAAGTCTACTTCCAATCCCTATGGTCTTTACATGCCTTTACCCATTCCATATGCACCTTGGTCGGATATAAGCATGGATTTTGTGTTAGGCTTACCAAGAACAAAGCATGGGCATGATTCAATCTTTGTGGTAGTGGATAGGTTCTCTAAAATGGCTCATTTCATACCATGCCATAAGAGCGATGATGCTTCACACATTGCTTCATTGTTTTTCAGGGAAGTGGTTCGCCTACATGGAATACCGGCAAGCATTGTGTCGGATCGAGACGTCAAGTTTATGAGTTACCTATGGAAGTCGCTCATGGCGAAGTTTGGAGTGAAGCTCTTATTCTCATCGTCCTCGCACCCTCAAACCGATGGACAAACCGAAGTGGTCAATCGAAGCCTCTCAACACTCCTCCGCACACTTGTGAAGACAAATTTGAAGTCATGGGAAGATTGCCTACCCCATGCGGAGTTCGCCTACAATCGAGCCAAGCACTCCACAACTTCACGGAGTCCCTTCATGATCGTCTATGGATTCGAACCTCCAACGGCACTCGACATCCTCCCACTACCTCTTCATGAACGGACGAACATGGACTTCGACAAGCGCACCACCGCCATGAAGAAACTACATGAAGAAACAAGAGCAACCATACAAGAGCATGTACTTCGCCAAGCTAACCGCCTCAACGCCAAGAAAAAGGAACGCGTCTTTGAAGAAGGAGACCTCGTTTGGATCCACCTACGGAAAGAAAGGTTCCCGCAAGAACGCAACTCCAAGCTCAAGCCAAGAGGAGATGGACCTTTCAAGGTCCTCAAGCGCATCAACAACAACGCCTACGTCATCGACATACCAACATCAAAGTACTTGGTGAGCAACACTTTCAACATCTCGGATCTCTCACCCTATCATGGAGATGAGGAGGAACAAGAGTCGAGGACGACTCTCTCCCAAGGGGGGGAGATGATGCGGGGTGGCCTTCGGACACCTCCTCACCAAGACCGACAAGTCCCCCAAGTGGACCAATGACAAGGGCTCGAGTTAAAGCTCTACATGATAAGGTGAATTCGCTCCTCTCTACCTCTACCTTTGACACCCCCTTGGACGGCTTGCTACTTCATGCAAATACACTATGTTCAATCAGGTACATCGGTCAAGACACAAGCCATGGAGTCCAAGCCAATGGAGAGAGAGCTGGAAATGATGAAGATGGAGCTCCAGCGCACAGGCCGGAACTTCCGCCCTCCAGGGCCGGAACTTCCGCCCCCCAGGACCGGAACTTCCGCCCTCCAGGACCGGAACTTCCGCCCAGATGCTGCCAAGATGCCGTCCAGCGCCCAGAAGTGGAACCAGCCGGAACTTCCGCCCCGAGGGACCGGAACTTCCGCCACCCGGAACTTCCGCACAAGTTCCGCCCAAGTTCCGAAAGTCCGTCAAAACGCCCCTGGATGTTACTGCAAGGAAATGGGCTTATTTCGGAACTTGACCGGAACTTGGCCGGAACTTCCGGCCGGGCCGGAACTTCCGCCTTCCAGGGCCGGAACTTCCGCCCCTGACCGGAACTTCCGCCCAAGTCGGCCGGAACTTCCGCCACCGCGAACTTCAGCACAACACTACTTTTCAGCGTGTAACTTACCCATTCGCCTACCCGACTATAAATAGCCTAGTTGGCTCAGATCTGAGATTAGACTTGTTTTAGAACTCAAACCTGACTTTGAGCTTAGTCTCCCTTGGGTATCATCCCTCTGTAATCAAGGCCACCCTTGTGGATGTATGGATTTGGTAGTGTGAGATTCTAGTGTTTATCACTCTCTCTCCCACTCCTTGATTCGTCCTCCTCACCGGTCTCTCCTCTCGGAATTCTACCTCGAGTCTCTTCCGGGCGGATTCTATTGGCACGGTCCATCGAGCCGTGGGGGTAAGCATCGATTGTATCGGGTTGGTGTGCGTGGATCTTCGTTTGTTCTTCGTGTTCTTCGCGCTTCCACCTCTCCCCCTCTTCATATCCTCTAAACGGGGAATAGGGTGACGATATCGAATAGTAATGTTGTTTATAGCTCTACAATCTACGCACATACGCCATGTACCATCTTTCTTAGGAACTAGAATAACAGGAACAGCACAAGGACTAAGGCTTATGCGGATATAACCTTTGTCGAGTAGCGCTTGTACTTGCTTCTGTATCTCCTTCGTCTCTTCGGGATTAGTGCGATATGGCGCCCTATTGGGCAGCGAAGCTCCGGGAATCAAGTCAATTTGATGCTCAATACCTCGCAATGGTGGTAGTCCTGCGGGTACCTCTTCCGGAAACACGTCGCCAAATTCCTGCAAAACATTAGAAACACCAAGAGGAAGAGGGGTCATGTCGTTAGAAACCAAAACCGTACCCCTGTACAAAAGCACAAGAGGCATGGCTGTAGGATCCTCACTAAATTCTCTCATGTCTTCTTTGGTGGCTAATGAAACTAAGGAATGCACTCGCTCACTTTTCGTTATATCACTCACGGTATTACAATTCTCTCGCCTATCTATGGATGCATCCTCCAAGTTTACTTCAATCTTCTGACGAGACTCATTGACAATCTGCTGTGGTGACATAGGCTGTAAGTTAATTTTCTTGCCCTTGAACTCCAAGTGATATGTATTGGCGCGGCCATTGTGTTGCACAGAACGGTCATAGAGCCATGGCCGGCCCAACAGTAGATGGCAAACCGTCATAGGAACCACATCAAAGTCAATGGAATCCTTATACGGTCCAATCTCAAAATCAACACGCACCATGTGGCTCACCTTCATCTCACCATTATTGCTCAACCACTGAATATAATATGGATGCGGGTGCGGTAGATACTTCAGTTTCAGCTTGGCACATAACTCTTTGCTTGCTAAATTGCGACAACTCCCGCCATCAATAATAACCTTGCAAGCTTTATCAGGACCAACAAGTGCCTTTGTTTGGAACAAATTGCAGCGCTGCGTAGATGCACTAGGCTGCACATTGAGAACACGCTGTGAAACAACTATAGTTTGAGCCTCTGAAGGATAAGCATCAAAACTATCGCTGTCATAATCATCATCTTCCGGAGCATCCGGATCAGCATCGTCTCCAGTTTCATATTCATTGTCCTCATTAATGATCATAACTTTGCGGTTAGGACAATCCTTCTTGAAGTGACCCTTGCCACCACATGTATGACAAAGCATATCACGGTTGCGCGCTGTAGACATACTAGAACCAGTTCCACTTGCTGCAGGGACGGGCTTCTTTGTGTGAGACACATTGGAGACCGGCTTGCTAGACGAAGAAGGAACATCCGTAGGACGCGTAGATGGTGCCGTAGAAGGCGGCGGCCTAGGCGTGTAGCGCCCTGCGCCTGTAGCACGGCCCCTCTGTTGCGCTTCTTCAGCCAACTGTGACTCAGCTTCTCTTGCATGATGTAGCAACTCATTCATGGTAGCATATTTGTGATGACGCACAATACCTTTGATATTAAACTTGAGCCCATTGAGAAAACGCTGCATTGTCATCTCTAAAGACTCACGGACACGGGCACGCTGCATAAGCATCTCCATCTCCATGTAATAGGCATCAACTGTCAACACACCTTGCTTCAATTGGGTCAACTTATCAAACACAGAACGCAAGTAATTGGTAGGAACAAAACGAGCTCTCATTGCCGCCTTCATAGTACGCCATGTGACAATAGCAAGCTCACCATCTTCTTCGCGATTCTGAACAAGAGCATCCCACCAACGCAATGCGTAACCATCAAATTCAGAAGAAGCAAGTTTGATCTTCTTATCTTCAGTATAATCAGGATGTAAACGCCATAATCTCTCAATCTTCAGCTCCCATGTAAGATATTCTTCAACATCAGTACCTCCTTCAAATCTGGGAATTGAGAACTTGGGCTTACCCAAACCATCGTCTTGTTGTAGAGGAACACGGCGGGCTCCAATTTCAACAAAACCGCGATTGACGCCACGTGGAAGACCACGACCAACACCACGTCCCATGCCTTGAGCAGCAGCATCCGCATTGTCACCATTGACACTGCCATCTTCATCAAATGGATGTTGTGGTTGTTGTTGTACCATAGTACGGATATCATGAACAGCTTGCGTCAAAGTATTCATAGATGCTTGAAGAGTCGTCATCGATGTTTGAACGGTGTTAATAGCCGTAGTAGTCTCATCGACCTTCAAGTTGACACCCTGAATTTCAGTATCAAATGTCTCCGTAGTAACACGAAGTTCACGTGAGAGGTGATCACGAAGAGCCTCATATTCACGCCAAGTAACTGGTGTATCGTCGGGCTTTTTCTGCATCACATCAAACTCAGAAGAAGACATGATTAGTAGGTTAGTGCACTAAACAAAATCTGTGGTGGTACTCTCACAACTCACTCAAAACTGATAAGAAAGGTAAATCTTACCGCTCCAAAGTGAATTAGTATTGCTTACCAACTTGGATTGACGAACTAGTGCACGGATGTAGCGAAGCGAATATCAAGGGTATAAGAACAACCACACGACTAAGCAGGATATATGTGGGGCTGTAGGTGGGCTACCTATTTGCACCAATAACAAGCTCTAGCGCTGACCGTAGACAACCACAAGATACTCACACAAGGCGATATTATGGGGCAATGCAACTATATGGAGGAAAGGTTGCAATGCACAAGAGAGACGCTAGCAAAGCTCAACGAGACAGGCACAAGATTGCTCAACTACGGATGCAGTAAAGAAAACTTAGGCCTTTCACTTGATTTCAACTAGCACACACTTTTCTTTTTGTATTTTCTTTTTGGAACACACGCAGCTATGTAGCTCTTTTTGCTTCTTTTCTATTTTCTCTTTTTTTTTGATTTTATGACTCAACTCCTTGATAACACGGCCAACAAGATATGCAAAGCACCAAAACCCTAATGAGCAGCCTGCCGAGCGGTAAAACTAGTCTCTTCTGGGGAAGTTCCTAGTCACGTATATCGATAGGCTGTGTCTATGGTTGGGAACAAGCACACTGTACGCTATGTGGACTCGGAGTAACAAAAACTGACACCACTAGATAAACTAGATGATAGAGTAAACACAAACCCTAACAATTCTACTAGAAGATAGATAAAGGTACGCAAAAACAACTACGAAAAGCAACTAAAACTCGAAATTAGTGCAAGCTATGGCTATGGCAAACCCTAACCCTAATATTTTTGGCTTTTTCTGTATAGGAAACACTCACAACTCAACTATGGGGTGGATTGTGGATGGCTTACCGAGGAAAACTGGAAATCTGATACCAAGATGATAAGGGGTTGCCCGATCTTCTCAGTAAGCGACGGTGGTGATGAACACGATGGATGATTGCAGCGGAGGGAATCGATGATATGGTGAAGATAACTTGTATGACGCCGACGAAGTCTCTCGATTGATTCCTGTAGCCAATGCAACAGATCTCAACCCTGCAAGATATTCGCAACTCCACACACTTGCGCACGTAGCCGCCGACCACGAAGCGGTAAATTGCAATCTTCTAATCCCCAATGGAACAGCAGATCACACAAACTTTCAGTAGCATAAAACTCCAGATCGCAACGAATTGGAGAGTTGGGGAACAATAGTTTTGCTTAGCAAACAACTATGAACTAGGGTTTATCTTAAACGTGGTCTGAAGCAGCTAGGGGGTCGTCCAAGGCACTTATATAGGCGTCCGGGACGAGTTCTGGTCGAAAGATACAAGTAAAACCGACCCAGAATAGATCTGGTCGAGACAGACTCGGACACGTCCGGTCTGGGGTCCGGTCAACCGGGCTGGTGACCGGGCGGTCCGGTCAGTGGTCCGGTCGACCGGGGCTGCAACCGGATTCCTCGCAGAAATCGTCCGGTTGGCGCCCGGTACGAGGCAGCGTCAACCGGACCAGGGACCGGGTTGGCCGGTCAGGGGCCCGGTCAACCGGGTGCTGTAACCGGGCAGTCCGGCGTGTGGGCCGGTCTGACCGGACGCTGGACCGGCCTGGACTTCTTCTTCTCCTCTCGCGCATTCCTCCCGCTCCTCCCTCGCGCGTCCATGAGATATCTTCATGTCCAGCTCCTTGTCCAGCTTCACGTCCATCTTCACGTCCAGCTGCTCCTCTCCTCGTGCGATGCTTGTCTCCTCTTGATACCTGATGATACACAAGTAATAGGACTTAGGCAGTATAAAGTTCTCATCAATCAAAGTATCGTTTAGAAACAAGTTCACCTGTTGTTTAAGTAGCTTCGCACGAGCCCTTGTAATTGGTCCAATCCTGACTTCATTGGACTTGAGCTTCACAGCAGGTTCATCTTCAATTGGTGATGACGGAGGTAGTAGTGAGGTAGGGATGTCCTCATCATCTCCCCCCCTTCAAAAGGCGGGGTGTTGTTTGAACCAATTTTGTACCCCGGGTGCGTCCACATGCACATGCTGACGGCAATTAGTCAATGTTGTAGACAACACGGTCAATGGATTAGGGTTTCCCTGGAAAGCGAACCTCGGATTGTGGGAATGACCCCAAAAATCGTGTGTGTCCACATGGTGTGTACATTATCATGGTGGGGTGTTTGAACAAATTTTGTACCCGGGTGCGTCCGGCTACACGCACATGCGCTGTCGGCAATTTGTCAATGGATTAGGGTTTCCCAGCGAGCCTCGGAAGGTGGGAATGACCCAAAATTGTGTGTGTCCACATGGTGTGTACACTATCATGGTGGGGTGTTGTTTGAACCAATTTTGTACCCCGGGTGTGTCCAGCTACACGCACTGATGGCAATTAGTCAATGTTGTAGACAACACGGTCATTTGATTAGGGTTTCCCTGGAAAGCGAGCCTCGGAGGGTGGGAATGACCCAAAAAATGTGTGTGTCCACATGGTGTGTACACTATCATGGTGGGGTGTTGTTTGAACCAATTTTGTACCACCGGGTGCGTCCGGCTACATGCACATGCGCTGACGGCAATTAGTCAATGTTGTAGACAACACGGTCAATGGATTAGGGTTTCCCTGGAAAGCGAGCCTCGGATTGTGGGAATGACCCCAAAATCGTGTGTGTCCACATGGTGTGTACATTATCATGGTGGGGTGTTGTTTGAACCAATTTTGTACCCCGGGTGCGTCCAGCTACACGCACATGCGCTGATGGCAATTAGTCAATGTTGTAGACAACACAGTCAATGGATTAGGGTTTCCCTGGAAAGCGAGCCTCGGATTGTGGGAATGACCCCAAAAATCGTGTGTGTCCACATGGTGTGTACATTATCATGGTGGGGTGTTGTTTGAACCAATTTTGTACCCCCGGGTGCGTCCGGCTACACGCACATGCGCTGACGGCAATTTGTCAATGGATTAGGGTTTCCGAAAAGCGTGCCTCGGAAGGTGGGAATGACCCAAAAATTGTGTGTGTCCACATGGTGTGTACACTATCATGGTGGGGTGTTGTTTGAACCAATTTTGTACCCCCGGGTGCGTCCGGCTACACGCACATGCGCAGATGGCAATTAGTCAATGTTGTAGAGATCACTGTCAATGGATTAGGGTTTCCCTAGATAGCGAGCCTCGGATTGTGGGAATGACCCCACAAATCGTGTGTGTCCACATGGTGTGTACATTATCATGGTGGGGTGTTGTTTGAACCAATTTTGTACCACCGGGTGCACACACACATGCGCTGACGGCAATTTGTCAATGTATTAGGGTTTCCCTGAAAAGCGTGCCTCGGAAGGTGGGGATGACCCAAAAAATGTGTGTCCACATGGTGTGTACACTATCATGGTGGGGTGTTGTTTGAACCAATTTTGTACCCCGGGTGCGTCCAGCTACATGCGCTGATGGCAATTAGTCAATGTTGTAGACAACACGGTCAATGGATTAGGGTTTCCTTGGAAAGCGAGCCTCGGATTGTGGGAATGACCCCAATAATCGTGTGTGTCCACATAATGTGTATACTATCATGGTGGGGTGTTGTTTGAACCAATTTTGTACCCCCGGGTGCGTCCGGCTACGCACATGCGCTGACGGCAATTTGTCAATGGATTAGGGTTTCCCTGGAAAGCGAGCCTCGGAGGGTGGGAATGACCCAAAAAATTGTGTGTGTCCACATGGTGTGTACACATGGGGGGGTGTTGTTTGAACCAATTTTGTACCCCGGGTGCGTCCGGCTACACGCACATGCGCTGATGGCAATTAGTCAATGTTGTAGACAACACGGTCAATGGATTAGGGGTTCCCTGAAAGCGAGCCTCGGATTGTGGGAATGACCCCAAAATCGTGTGTGTCCACATAATGTGTACACTATCATGGAGGGGTGTTGTTTGAACCAATTTTGTACCCTCGGGTGCGTCCGGCTACACGCACATGCGCTGACGGCAATTTTTCAATGGATTAGGGTTTCCCTGAAAAGCGAGCCTCGGAAGGTGGGAATGACCCAAAAAATTGTGTGTGTCCACATGGTGTGTACACTATCATGGTGGGGTGTTGTTTGAACCAATTTTGTACCCCCGGGTGCGGCTACACGCACATGCGCTGACGGCAATTTGTTAATGGATTAGGGTTTCCCTGGAAAGCGAGCCTCGGAGGGTGGGAATGACCCAAAAAATTGTGTGTGTCCACATGGTGTGTACACTATCATGGTGGGGTGTTGTTTGAACCAATTTTGTACCCCGGGTGCGTCCGGCTACATGCACATGCGCCGACGGCAATTAGTCAATGTTGTAGACAACACGGTCAATGGATTAGGGTTTCCCTGGAAAGCGAACCTCGGATTGTGGGAATGACCCCAAAATCGTGTGTGTCCACATGGTGTGTACATTATCATGGTGGGGTGTTGTTTGAACAAATTTTGTACCCCCGGGTGCGTCGGCTACACGCACATGCGCTGACGGCAATTTGTCAATGGATTAGGGTTTCCCTGAAAAGAGAGCCTCGGAAGGTGGGAATGACCCAAAAAATTGTGTGTGTCCACATGGTGTGTACACTATCATGGTGGGGTGTTGTTTGAACCAATTTTGTACCCCGGGTGCGTCCAGCTACACGCACATGCGCTGATGGCAATTAGTCAATGTTGTAGACAACACGGTCATTTGATTAGGGTTTCCCTGGAAAGCGAGCCTCGGATTGTGGGAATGACCCAAAAAATCGTGTGTGTCCACATAATGTGTACACTATCATGGTGGGGTGTTGTTTGAACCAATTTTGTACCCCGGGTGCGTCCGGCTACACGCACAAGCGCTGACGGCAATTTGCCAATGGATTAGGGTTTCCCTGGAAACGAGCCTCGGAGGGTGGGAATGACCCAAAAATTGTGTGTGTCCACATGGTGTGTACACTATCATGGTGGGGTGTTGTTTGAACCAATTTTGTACCCTCGGGTGCGTCCGGCTACATGCACATGCGCTGACGGCAATTAGTCAATGTTGTAGACATCACGGTCAATGGATTAGGGTTTCCCTGGAAAGCGAGCCTCGGATTGTGGGAATGACCCCAAAAATCGTGTGTGTCCACATGGTGTGTACACTATCATGGTGGGGTGTTGTTTGAACCAATTTTGTACCCCCGGGTCCGGCTACACGCACATGCGCTGATGGCAATTAGTCAATGTTGTAGACAACACGGTCAATGGATTAGGGTTTCCCTGGAAAGCGAGCCTCGGATTGTGGGAATGACCCCAAAAATCGTGTGTGTCCACTTGGTGTGTACACTATCATGGTGGGGTGTTGTTTGAACCAATTTTGTACCCACGGTGCGTCCGGCTACACGCACATGCGCGTGGCTCAATTTGTCAATGGATTAGGGTTTCCTGACGAGCCTCGGAAGGTGGAATGACCCAAAATTATGTGTGTCCACATGGTGTGTACACTATCATGGTGGGGTGTTGTTTGAACCAATTTTGTACCCCTAGGTGCGTCCAGCTACACGCACATGCGCTGATGGCAATTAGTCAATGTTGTAGACAACGCGGTCAATGGATTAGGGTTTCCCTGGAAAGCGAGCCTCGGATTGTGGGAATGACCCCAAAAATCGTGTGTGTCACATAATGTGTACACTATCATGGTGGGGTGTTTGAACAAATTTTGTACCCCCGGGTGCGTCAGGCTACACGCACATGCGCTGACGGCAATTTGTTAATGGATTAGGGTTTCCCTGGAAAGCGAGCCTCGGAAGGTGGGAATGACCCAAAAATTTGTGTGTGTCCACATGGTGTGTACACTATCATGGTGGGGTGTTTTTTGAACCAATTTTGTACCCCGGGTGCGTCCGGCTACACGCACATGCGCAGATGGCAATTAGTCAATGTTGTAGACAACACGGTCAATGGATTAGGGGTTCCCTGGAAAGCGAGCCTCGGATTGTGGGAATGACCCCAAAAATCGTGTGTGTCCACATAATGTGTACACTATCATGGAGGGGTGTTGTTTGAACCAATTTTGTACCCTCGGGTGCGTCCGGCTACACGCACATGCGCTGACGGCAATTTGTCAATGGATTAGGGTTTCCCTGAAGCGAGCCTCGGAAGGTGGGAATGACCCAAAAAATTGTGTGTGTCCACATGGTGTGTACACTATCATGGTGGGGTGTTGTTTGAACCAATTTTGTACCCCGGGTGCGTCCGGCTACACGCACATGCGCTGACGGCAATTAGTCAATGTTGTAGACAACACGGTCAATGGATTAGGGTTTCCCTGGAAAGCGAACCTCGGATTGTGGGAATGACCCCAAAAATCGTGTGTGTCCACATGGTGTGTACATTATCATGGTGGGGTGTTGTTTGAACAAATTTTGTACCCCCGGGTGCGTCCGGCTACACGCACATGCGCTGTCGGCAATTTGTCAATGGATTAGGGTTTCCCGAAAGCGAGCCTCGGAAGGTGGGAATGACCCAAAAAATTGTGTGTGTCCACATGGTGTGTACACTATCATGGTGGGGTGTTGTTTGAACCAATTTTGTACCCCCGGGTGTGTCCAGCTACACGCACATGCGCTGATGGCAATTAGTCAATGTTGTAGACAACACGGTCATTTGATTAGGGTTTCCCTGGAAAGCGAGCCTCGGATTGTGGGAATGACCCAAAAAATCGTGTGTGTCCACATAATGTGTACACTATCATGGTGGGGTGTTGTTTGAACCAATTTTGTACCCCCGGGTGCGTCCGGCTACATGCGCTGACGGCAATTTGCCAATGGATTAGGGTTTCCCTGGAAAGCGAGCCTCGGAGGGTGGGAATGACCCAAAAATTGTGTGTGTCCACATGGTGTGTACACTATCATGGTGGGGTGTTGTTTGAACCAATTTTGTACCCTCGGGTGCGTCCGGCTACATGCACATGCGCTGCGGCAATTAGTCAATGTTGTAGACATCACGGTCAATGGATTAGGGTTTCCCTGGAAAGCGAGCCTCGGATTGTGGGAATGACCCCAAAAATCGTGTGTGTCCACATGGTGTGTACATTATCATGGTGGGGTGTTGTTTGAACCAATTTTGTACCCCCGGGTGCGTCCGGCTACACGCACATGCGCTGACGGCAATTTGTCAATGGATTGGGGTTTAAAAGCGAGCCTCGGAAGGTGGGAATGACCCAAAAAATTGTGTGTGTCCACATGGTGTGTACACTATCATGGTGGGGTGTTGTTTGAACCAATTTTGTACCCCGGGTGCGTCCAGCTACACGCACATGCGCTGATGGCAATTAGTCAATGTTGTAGACAACACGGTCAATGGATTAGGGTTTCCATGGAAAGCGAGCCTCGGATTGTGGGAATGACCCCAAAAATCGTGTGTGTCCACTTGGTGTGTACATTATCATGGTGGGGTGTTGTTTGAACCAATTTTGTACCCCGGGTGCGTCCGCTACACGCACATGCGTTGTCGGCAATTTGTCAATGGATTAGGGTTTCCCTGGAAAGCGAGCCTCGGGGTGGGAATGACCCAAAAAATTAGGTGTGTCCACATGGTGTGTACACTATCATGGTGGGGTGTTGTTTGAACCAATTTTGTACCTCCGGGTGCGTCCTACACGCACATGCGCTGATGGCAATTAGTCAATGTTGTAGGCAAGCGCGGTCAATGGATTAGGGTTTCCATGGGCGGGCCTCGGATTGTGGGAATGACCCCAAAAATCGTGTGTCCACATAATGTGTACACTATCATGGTGGGGTGTTGTTTGAACAAATTTTGTACCCCCGGGTGCGTCCGGCTACGCACATGCGCTGACGGCAATTTGTTAATGGATTAGGGTTTCCCTGGAAAGCGAGCCTCGGAGGGTGGGAATGACCCAAAAATTTGTGTGTGTCCACATGGTGTGTACACTATCATGGTGGGGTGTTTTTTGAACCAATTTTGTACCCCGGGTGCGTCCGGCTACACGCACATGCGCAGATGGCAATTAGTCAATGTTGTAGAACAGCACGGTCAATGGATTAGGGTTTCTGGAAGCGAGCCTCGGATTGTGGGAATGACCCCAAAAATCGTGTGTGTCCACATAATGTGCACACTATCATGGTGGGTGTTGTTTGAACCAATTTTGTACCCTCGGGTGCGTCTGGGCTTCTGCACATGCGACGGCAATTTTTAATGGATTAGGGTTTCCCTGAAAAACGAGCCTCGGAAGGTGGGAATGACCCAAAAAATTGTGTGTGTCCACATGGTGTGTACACTATCATGGTGGGGTGTTGTTTGAACCAATTTGTACCCCCGGGTGCGTCCGGCTACACGCACATGCGTTGACGGCAATTAGTCAATGTTGTAGACAACACGGGTCAATGGATTAGGGTTTCCATGGAAAGCGAACCTCGGATTGTGGGAATGACCCCAAAAATCGTGTGTGTCCACATGGTGTGTACATTATCATGGTGGGGTGTTGTTTGAACAAATTTTGTACCCCCGGGTGCGTCCGGCTACACGCACATGCGCTGTCGGCAATTGTCAATGGATTAGGGTTTCCCTGAAAAGCGAGCCTCGGAAGGTGGGAATGACCCAAAAAATTGTGTGTGTCCACATGGTGTGTACACTATCATGGTGGGGTGTTGTTTCAACCAATTTTGTACCCCGGGTGCGTCCAGCTACACGCACATGCGCTGATGGCAATTAGTCAATGTTGTAGACAACACGGTCATTTGATTAGGGTTTCCCTGGAAAGCGAGCCTCGGATTGTGGGAATGACCCAAAAATCGTGTGTGTCCACATAATGTGTACACTATCATGGTGGGGTGTTGTTTGAACCAATTTTGTACCTCCGGGTGCGTCCGGCTACACGCACATGCGCTGACGGCAATTTGTCAATGGATTAGGGTTTCCCTGGAAAGCGAGCCTCGGAGGGTGGGAATGACCAAAAAAATTGGTGTCCACATGGTGTGTGCACTATCATGGTGGGGTGTTGTTTGAACCAATTTTGTGCCCCCGGGTGCGTCCGGCTACATGCACATGCGCTGACGGCAATTAGTCAATGTTGTAGACATCACGGTCAATGGATTAGGGTTTCCCGGGAAAGCGAGCCTCGGATTGTGGGAATGACCCCAAAAATCGTGTGTGTCCACATAATGTGTATATTATCATGGTGGGGTGTTGTTTGAACCAATTTTGTACCCCCGGGGTGCGTCCGGCTATACGCACATGCGCTGACGGCAATTTGTCAATGGATTAGGGTTTCTCTGAAAAGCGAGCCTCGGAAGGTGGGAATGACCCAAAAAATTGTGTGTGTCCACATGGTGTGTACACTATCATGGTGGTGTTGTTTGAACCAATTTTGTACCCCCGGGTGAGTCCGGCTACACGCACATGCGGTGACGGCAATTTGTCAATGACACGGTCAATGGATTAGGGTTTCCCTGGGAAGCGAGCCTCGGATTGTGGGAATGACTCCAAAATTGTGTGTGTCCACTTGGTGTGTACATTATCATGGTGGGGTGTTGTTTGAACCAATTTGTACCCGGTGCGTCCGGCTACACGCACATGTGCTGACGGCGATTTGTCAATGGATTAGGGTTTCCCCTGAAACGAGCCTCGGAGAGGGTGGGAATGACCGAAAAATTATGTGTGTGTCCATGGTGTGTACACTATCATGGTGGGGTGTTGTTTGAACCAATTTTGTACCCTCGGGTGCGTCCGGCTACACGCACATGCGCTGATGGCAATTAGTATGTTGTAGACAGCACGGTCAATGGATTAGGGTTTCCCTAGAAAGCGAGCCTCGGATTGTGGGAATGACCCCAAAAATCGTGTGTGTCCACATAATGTGTACACTATCATGGTGGGGTGTTGTTTGAACAAATTTTGTACCCCCGGGTGCGTCCGGCTACACGCACATGCGCTGCGGCAATTTGTTAATGGATTAGGGTTTCCCTGGAAAGCGAGCCTCGGAGGGTGGGAATGACCCAAAAATTTGTGTGTGTCCACATGGTGTGTACACTATCATGGTGGGGTGTTTTTTGAACCAATTTTGTACCCCCGGGTGCGTCCGGCTACACGCACATGCGCTGATGGCAATTAGTCAATTTTGTAGACAGCACGGTCAATGGATTAGGGTTTCCCTGGAAAGCGAGCCTCGGATTGTGGGAATGACCCCAAAATCGTGTGTGTCCACATAATGTGTACACTATCATGGAGGGGTGTTGTTTGAACCAATTTTGTACCCTCGGGTGCGTCCGGCATGCGCTGGCGGCAATTTGTCAATGGATTGGGGTTTGAAAAACGAGCCTCGGAAGGTGGGAATGACCCAAAATTGTGTGTGTCCACATGGTGCGTACATGGTAGGGTGTTGTTTGAACCAATTTGTACCCCCGCGTCCGGCTACATGCACATGCGCTAACGGCAATTAGTCAATGTTGTAGACAACACGGTCGATGAATTCGGGTTTCCCTGGAAACGAACCTCGGATTGTGGGAATGACACCAAAAATCGTGTGTGTCCATTGTGTACATTATCATGGTGGGGTGTTGTTTGAACAAATTTTGTACCCCCGGGTGCGTCCGGCTACGCACATGCGCTGACGGTAATTTGTCAATGGATTAGGGTTTCACTGAAACGAGCCTCGGAAGGTGGGAATGACCCAAAAGTGTGTGTGTCCACATGGTGTGTACACTATCATGGTGGAGTGTTTGAACCAATTTTGTACCCCCGGGTGTGTCCGGCTACACGCACATGCGCTGATGGCAATTAGTCAATGTTGTAGACAACACGGTCATTTGATTAGGGTTTCCCTGGAAAGCGAGCCTCGGATTGTGGGAATGACCCCAAAAATCGTGTGTGTCCACATAATGTGTACACTATCATGGTGGGGTGTTGTTTGAACCAATTTTGTACCCCCGGGTGCGTCAGGCTACACGCACATGCGCTGACGGCAATTTGCCAATGGATTAGGGTTTCCCTGGAAGCGAGCCTCGGAGGTGAAGATGACCCAAGAATTGTGTGTGTCCACATGGTGTGTACACTATCATGGTGGGTATTGTTTGAACCAATTTTGTACCCCGGGTGCGTCCGGCTACACACGCACATGCGCTGGCGGCAATTAGTCAATGTTGTAGACGGCACGGTCAATGGATTAGGGTTTCGCTGGAAAGCGAGCCTCGGATTGTGGGAATGACCCTAAAAATCGTTGTCCACATGGTGTGTACATTATCATGGTGGGGGTGTTGTTTGAACCAATTTTGTACCGTGCGTCCGGCTACACGCACATGCGCTGACGGCAATTTGTCAATGGATTAAGGTTTCCCTGAAAAGCGTGCCTCGGAAGGTGGGAATGACCTAAAAAATTGTGTGTGTCCACATGGTGTGTACACTATCATGGTGGGGTGTTGTTTGAACCAATTTTGTACCCCAGGGTGCGTCCGGCTACACGCACATGCGCTGATGGCAATTAGTCAATGTTGTAGACAACACGGTCAATGGATTAGGGTTTCCTGGAAAGCGAGCCTCGGATTGTGGGAATGACCCCAAAAATCGTGTGTGTCCACATGGTGTGTACATTATCATGGTGGGGTGTTGTTTGAACCAATTTTGAACCCCCGGGTGCGTCCGGCTACATGCACATGTGCTCGGCAATTTATCGGTAGTTAGGGTTTCCCTGAAAGCGAGCCTCGGAAGGTGGGAATGACCAAAAAATTGTGTGTGTCCACATGGTTGTGTACAATATCATGGTGGGGTGTTGTTTGAACCAATTTTGTACCCCTAGGTGCGTCCAGCTACACGCACATGCGCTGATGGCAATTAGTCAATGTTGCTGACGGCAATTTGTCAATGGATTAGGGTTTCCCTGGAAAGCGAGCCTCGGATTGTGGGAATGACCCCAAAAATGGTGTGTGTCCACATAATGTGTACACTATCATGGTGGGGTGTTGTTTGAACAAATTTTGTACCCCCGGGTGCGTCCGGCTACGCACATGCGCTGACGGCAATTTGTTAATGGATTAGGATTTCCCTGGAAAGCGAGCAGCCTCAGAAGGTGGGAATGACCCAAAAATTTGTGTGTGTCATGGTGTGTACACTATCATGGTGGGGTGTTTTTTGAACCAATTTTGTACCCCCGGGTCGTCCGACTACATGCACATGCGCTGACGGCAATTAGTCAATGTTGTAGACAACACGGTCAATGGATTAGGGTTTGCCTTGGAAAGCGAGCCTCGGGTTGTGGGCCCCAAAAATCATGTGTGTCCACATGGTGTGTACATTATCATTGTGGGGTGTTGTTTGGACAATTTTGTACCCCGGGTCACTGCGTCCGGCTACAGGACACATGCGGCGATGGCAATAAGTCAATGTTGTGAACAACACGGTCAATGGGTTAGGGTTTCCCCGGGAAGCGAGCCTCGGATTGTGGGAATGACTCCAAAAATCGTGCGTGTCCACATGGTGTGTACATTATCATGGTGGGGTGTTGTTTGAACCAATTTTGTACCCCGGGTGCGTCCGGCTACACGCACATGCGCTGACGGCAATTTGTCAATGGATTAGGGTTTCCCTGAAAAACAGCGTGCCTCGGAAGGTGGGAATGACCCAAAAAATTGTGTGTGTCCACATGGTGTGTACAATATCATGGTGGGGTGTTGTTTGAACCAATTTTGTACCCCCGGGTGCGTCCGACTACGCACATGCGCTGATGGTGAAATTAGTCGGTGTTGTGAACAACAGGTCAATGGATTAGGGTTTCCCTGGAAAGCTAGCCTCGGATTGTGGGAATGACCCCAATAATCGTGTGTGTCCACATAATGTGTATACTATCATGGTGGGGTGTTGTTTGAACCAATTTTGTACCCCGGGGGCGTTCGGCTACATGCACATGCGCTGCTTAACGGCAATTTGTCAATGGATTAGGGTTTCCATGGAAAGCGAGCCTCGGAGGGTGGGATGCCCCAAAAAATTGTGTGTGTCCACATATGGTGTGTACACTATCTTGGTGGGGTGTTGTTTGAACAAATTTTGTACCCCCGGGTGCGTCCGGCTACACGCACATGCGTGATGGCAATTAGTCAATGTTGTAGACGGCACGGTCAATGGATTAGAGGTTCCCTGGAAAGCGAGCCTCGGATTGTGGGAATGACCCCAAAAATCGTGTGTGTCCACATAATGTGTACACTATCATGGAGGGGTGTTGTTTGAACCAATTTTGTACCCTCGGGTGCGTCCGGCTACACGCACATGCGCTGACGGCAATTTCAATGGATTAGGGTTTCCCTGAAAAGCGAGCCTCGGAAGGTGGGAATGACCCAAAAAATTGTGTGTGTCCACATGGTGTGTACACTATCATGGTGGGGTGTTGTTTGAACCAATTTTGCACCCCCGGGTGCGTCCGGCTACACGCACATGCGCTGACGGCAATTTGTCAATGGATTAGGGATTAATGGATTAGGGTTTCCCTGGAAAGCGAGCCTCGGATTGTGGGAATGACCCCAAAAATCGTGTGTGTCCACATGATGTGTACATTATCATGGTGGGGTGTTGTTTGAATCAATTTGTACCCCCGGGTGCGTCAGGCTACACGCACATGCGCTGACGGCAATTTGTCAATGGATTAGGGTTTCCCTGGAAAGCGAGCCTCGGAGGGTGGGAATGAGCCAAAAAATTGTGTGTGTCCACATGGTGTGTACACTATCATGGTGGGGTGTTGTTTGAACCAATTTTGTACCCCCGGGTGCGTCCAGCTACACGCACATGCGCTGGTGGCAATTAGTCAATGTTGTAAGACAACACGGTCATTTGATTAGGGTTTCCCTGGAAAGCGAGCCTCGGATTGTAACGACCCCAAAAATCGTGTGTGTCCACATAATGTGTACACTATCATGTGGTGGGGTGTTGTTTGAACCAATTTTGTACCCCCGGGTGCGTACGGCTACACGCATGTGCTGACGGCAATTAGTCAATGTTGTAGACAGCATGGTCAATGGATTAGGGTTTCCATGGAAAGCGAGCCCCTGGGATTGTGGAATGACCCCAAAAATCGTGTGTGTCCACATGGTGTGTACATTATCATGGTGGGGGTGTTGTTTGGAACCAATTTTGTACCCCGGGTGCGTCCGGCTACACACGCGCTGACGGCAATTTGCCAATGGATTAGGGTTTCCCTGAGCGAGCCTCGGAGGGTGGGAATGACCCAAAAAATTGTGTGTGTCCACATGGTGTGTACATTATCATGGTGGGGTTTTTTGAACCAATTTTGTACCCCCGGGTGCGTCCGGCTGCACGCACATGCGCTGACGGCAATTAGTCAATGTTGTAGACAGCACGGTCAATGGATTAGGGTTTCCTGGGAAAGCGAGCCTCGGATTGTGGGAATGACCCCAAAAATCGTGTGTGTCCACATGGTGTGTACATTATCATGGTGGGGTGTTGTTTTAAACCAATTTGTACCCCCGGGTGCGTCCGGCTACGCGCACATGGCGCTGACGGCAATTTGTTAATGGATTAGGGTTTCCCTGGAAAGCGAGCCTCGGAGGGTGGGAATGACCCAAAAATTTGTGTGTGTCCACATGGTGTGTACACTATCATGGTGGGGTGTTGTTTGAACCCATTTTGTACCCCCGGGTGCGTCCGGCTACATGCACATGCGCTGGCGGCAGTGCGATCAGTGTGAGCAAACCATGATTAATGAGTTAGGGGTTTCCATGAAACGACCTGGGTTGTGAAGATGAAGGCCCCAAAATAATTGTCATCACATGGTATGTGTATCATGGTAGTGGGATATTCGTTTGTTCAAATTTTTACTTTTGGGAGTGCGTCCAGCTACACGCACATGGCGAGTAGCTGGTTGTGATATTATTGTAGACAACACGGTCCGTGGATTAGGGTTTCCGTGAAAGCGAGCCTCGGATTGTGGGAATGACCCCAAAAATCGTGTGTCACATGGTGTGTACATTATCATGGTGGGGTGTTGTTTGAACCAATTTTGTGCCCCGGGTGCGTGCGGCTACACGCACATGCGCTGATGGCAATTTTGTATTAGGGTTTCCCTGAAAAGCGTGCCTCGGAAGGTGGGGATGACCCAAAAAATTGTGTGTCACATGGTGTGTACACTATCATGGTGGGGTGTTGTTTGAACCAATTTTGTACCCCGGGTGCGTCCGGCTACACGCACATGCGCTGACGGCAATTTGTCAATGGACGGTCAATGGATTAGGGTTTCCCTGGAAAGCTAGCTCAGATTGTGGGAATGACCCCAATAATCGTGTGTGTCCACATAATGTGTATACTATCATGGTGGGGTGTTGTTTGAACCAATTTTGTACCCCGGGTGCGTCCGGCTACACGCACATGCGGTGACGGCAATTTGTCAATGGATTAGGGTTCCCTGAAAAGCGTGCCTCGGAAGGTGGAAAAAAAAAAAAAAATTGTGTGTGTCCACATGGGGTGTACACTATCATGGTGGGGTGTTGCTTGAACCAATTTTGTACCCCGGGTGCGTCCAGCGCTAATGGCAATTAGTCAATGTTGTAGAGATCACTGTCAATGGATTAGGGTTTCCAGGAAAGCGAGCCTCGGAAGGTGGGAATGACCAAAAAATTGTGTGTGTCCACATGGTGTGTACACTATCATGGTGGGGTGTTGTTTGAACCAATTTTGTACCCCTGGGTGCGTCCGGCTACATGCACATGCGCTGACGGCAATTAGTCAATGTTGTAGACAACACAGTCAATGATTAGGGTTTCCCTTGAAAGCGAGCCTCGGATTGTGGGAATGACCCCAAAAATCGTGTGTGTCCACATGGTGTGTACATTATCATGGTGGGGTGTTGTTTGAACTAATTTTGTACCCCCGGGTGCGTCCATCTACACATGCGCTGATGGCAATTAGTCAATGTTGTAGACAACACGGTCAATGGATTAGGGTTTTCCTGGAAAGCGAGCCTCGGATTGTGGGGAATGACCCCAAAAATCGTGTGTGTCCACATAATGTGTACACTATCATTGTGGGGTGTTGTTTGAACCAATTTTGTACCCCCAGGTGCGTCCGGCTACATTCACATGCGCTGATGGCAATTTGTCAATGGATTATGGTTTTCCTGAAAAGCGTGCCTCGGAAGGTGGGGATGACCCAAAAAATTGTGTTCACATGGTGTGTACACTATCATGGTGGGGTGTTGTTTGAACCAATTTTGTACCGCCGGGTGCGTCCGGCTACACGCATGCGCTGATGGCAATTAGTCAATGTTGTAGACAACACGGTCAATGGATTAGGGGTTCCCTGGAAAGCTCGGATTGTGGGAATGACCCCAATAATCGTGTGTGTCCACATAATGTGTATACTATCATGGTGGGGTGTTGTTTGAACCAATTTTGTACCCCCGGGTGCGTCCGCACGCACATGCGCTGACGGCAATTTGTCAATGGATTAGGGTTTCCATGGAAAGCGAGCCTCGGAGGGTGGGAATGACCCAAAAAATTGTGTGTCCACATATGGTGTGTACACTATATGGTGGGGTGTTGTTTGAACAATTTTGCTACCCCCGAGGTGCGTCCATTTCTGCCCAATACGATGACAATTAGTCAATGTTGTGGCTGACACGGTCAATGGATAAGGTTCACGGAAAGCGAGCCTCGGATTGTGGGG
The DNA here is from genome assembly GCA_030979885.1 of Lolium multiflorum. Lineage (NCBI taxonomy): Eukaryota > Viridiplantae > Streptophyta > Magnoliopsida > Poales > Poaceae > Lolium > Lolium multiflorum. The sequence continues at coordinate 63,037 of JAUUTY010001302.1, forward strand.
AATGACCCCAAAAATCGTGTCTTATCCACATAATGTGTACACTATCATGGAGGGGTGTTTTTGAACCAATTTTGTACCCTCGGGTGCGTCCGGCTACACGCACATGCGGCAGCCCAATTTGTCAATGGATTAGGGTTTCCATGGAGCCTCGAAGGTGGGAATGACCCAAAAAATTGTGTGTGTATCCACATGGTGTGTACACTATCTTGGTGGGGTGTTGTTTGAACATTTTGTACCCCCGGGTGCGTTCGGCTACATGCACATGCGCTGACGGCAATTGGTCAATGTTGTAGACAACACGGTCAATGGATTAGGGTTTCGTGGAAAGCGAACCTCGGATTATGGGAATGACCCCAAAATGCGTGTGTCCACATGGTGTGTACATTATCATGGTGGGGTGTTGTTTGAACCAATTTTGCACCTACCCCCGGTGCGTCCGGCTACACGCACATGCGTTGACGGCAATTTGTCAATGGATTTGGTTTCCCTGGAAAGCGAGCCTCGGAAGGTGGGAATGACCCAAAAAATTGTGTGTGTCCACATGGTGTGTACACTATCGTGGTGGGGTGTTGTTTGAACCAATTTTGTACCCCGGGTGCGTCCGGCTACACGCACATGCGCTGACGGCAATTTGTCAATGGATTAGGGTTTCCCTGGAATTAGGGTTTCCCTGGAAAGCGAGCCTCGGATTGTGGGAATGACCCCAAAAATCGTGTGTGTCCACATAATTTGTACACTATCATGGTGGGGTGTTGTTTGAACCAATTTTGTACCCACGGGTGCGTCCGGCTACACGCACATGCGCTGTCGGCCAATGGATTAGGGTTTCCCTGGAAAGCGAGCCTCGGAGGGTGGGAATGACCCAAAAAATTGTGTGTGTCCACATGGTGTGTCACTATCATGGTGGGGTGTTGTTTGAACCAATTTTGTACCCCCGGGTGCGTCCGGCTACATGCACATGCGCTGACGGCAATTAGTCAATGTTGTAGACGGCACGGTCAATGGATTAGGGTTTCCCTGGAAAGCGAGCCTCGGATTGTGGGAATGACCCCAAAAGTAGTGTGTCCACATGGTGTGTACATTATCATGGTGGGTGTTGTTTGAACCAATTTTGTGTACCCCCGGGTGCGTCCGTCTACACGCACATGCGCTGACGGCAATTGTCAATGGATTAGGGTTTCCCTGAAAAACGAGCCTCGGAAGGTGGGAATGACCCAAAAATTGTGTGTGTCCACATGGTGTGTGCACTATCATGGTGGGGTGTTGTTTAAAACCAATTTTGTACCCCAGGGTGAGTCCGGCTACACGCACATGCGGTGACGGCAATTTGTCAATGTTGTAGACACCACGGTCAATGGATTAGGGTTTCCATGGAAAGCGAGCCTCGGATTGTGGGAATGACCACAAAAATCGTGTGTGTCCACATGGTGTGTACACTATCATGGTGGGGTGTTGTTTGAACCAATTTTGTACCCCCGGGTGCGTCCGGCTACACGCACATGCGGTGACGGCAATTTGTCAATGGATTAGGGTTTCCCTGGAAAGCGAGCCTCGGAGCGTGGGAATGACCCAAAAAATTGTGTGTGTCCACATGGTGTGTACACTATCATGGTGGTGTTGTTTGAACAAATTTTGTACCCCCCGGGTGCGTCCGACTACACGCACATGCGCGACGGCAATTGGTCAATGTTGTAGACAGCACGGTCAATGGATTAGGGTTTCCATGGAAAGCGAGCCTCGGATTGTGGGAATGACCCCAAAAATCATGTGTGTCCACATAATGTGTACACTATCATGGTGGGGTGTTGTTTGAGCCAATTTTGTACCCCGGGTGCGTCCGGCTACACGCACATCTTATTGGCCTTGAAATTGTTAATGGATTTGGTTTCCACCAGGCAGGCACAGAAGGGTAGATGTTACGTGTGTGTCCATGGTGTGTACACACTATCATGGTGGGGTGTTGTTTGAACCAATTTTGTACCCCGGGTGCGTCCAGCTACACGCACATGCGATGACGGCAATTTGTCAATGGATTAGGGTTTCCCTTGAAAGCGAACCTCGGATTGTGGGAATGACCCCAAAAATCGTGTGTGTCCACATTGTGTGTACATTATCATGGTGGGGTGTTGTTTGAACCAATTTTGTACCCCCGGGTGCGTCCGACTACACGCATGCGCTGATGGCAATTAGTCAATGTTGTAGACAACACGGTCAATGGATTAGGGTTTCCATGGAAAGCGAGCCTCGGATTGTGGGAATGACCCCAAAAATCGTGTGTGTCCACATAATGTGTACACTATCATGGTGAGGTGTTGTTGAACCATTTTGTACGGGTTCGTCGACTACACGCACATACGGCGTAAGCAGCAATTTGTCAATGGAATAGGGTTTCCTTGAAAAGCGTGCCTCGGAAGGTGGGAATGACCAAAAAATTGTGTGTGTCCACATGGTGTGTCCACTATCATGGTGGGGTGTTGTTTGAACCAATTTTGTACCCCGGGTGCGTCCGGCTACATGCACATGCGCTGACGGCAATTAGTCAATGTTGTAGATCAATTTGTCAATGGATTAGGGTTTCCCTGGAAAGCGAGCCTCGGATTGTGGGAATGACCCCAAAAATCGTGTGTCTCCACATGGTGTGTACATTATCATGGTGGGGTGTTGTTTGAACCAATTTTGTACCCGCGGGTGCGTCCGGGCATGCGGCGGCAATTGTCAATGGATTAGGGTTTCCTGGAAAGCGAGCAAGGTGGGAATGACCAAAAAATTGTGTGTGTCCACATGGTCTGCCCATATCATGGTGGGAGTGTTGTTTAAACCAATTTTGTACCCCCGGGTGCGTCAGGCTACACGCACATGCGCTGACGGCAATTAGTCAATGTTGTAGACAACACGGTCAATGGATTAGGGTTTCCATGAAAGCTAGCCTCGGATTGTGGGAATGACCCCAACAATTCGTGTGTGTCCACATAATGTGTATACTATCATGGTGGGGTGTTGTTTGAACCAATTTGTACCCCCGGGTGCGTCCGGCTACACGCACATGCGCTGACGGCAATTTGTCAATGGATTAGGGTTTCCCTGGAAAGCGAGCCTCGGAGGGTGGGAATGGCCCAAAAAATTGTGTGTGTCCACATGGTGTGTACTATCATGGTGGGGTGTTGTTTAGACAATTTTGTACCCGAATTGCGTGGCTAGCATCTGGCGAGTAACCAATTAGTCAATGTTGTAAAGCGCACGGTCAATGGATTAGGAGTTCCACTGGAAAGCGAGCCTCGGATTGTGGGAATGACCCCAAAAATCGTGTGTGTCCACATAATGTGTACACTATCATGGTAGGGTGTTGTTTGAACCAATTTGCTTGCCTCGGGTGCGTCATTCTACTTTATGGCCAGCAACATTTATCTGATAGATTAGGTTCCCACTGGCAGAGCCCCAGCACCTGGAAGGTGGGAATGACCCAAAGAATCGTGTGTTACCACATAATGTGTACACTATCATGGTGAGGTGTTGTTTGAACCAATTTTGCACCCGGGTGTGTCCGGCTACACGCACATGCGTTGACGGCAATTTGTCAATGGATTAGAGTTTCCCTGGAAGCGAGCCTGGGAGGTTGGGAATGACCCAAAAATTGTGTGTGTCCACATGGTGTGTACACTATCATGGTGGGGTGTTGCTGGACCAATTTTGTACCCCCGGGTGCGTCTGGCTACATGCACATGCGCTGACGGCAATTAGTCAATGTTGTAGACAGCACGGTCAATGGATTAGGGTTTCCCTTGAAAGCGAGCCTCGGATTGTGGGAATGACCCAAAAATCGTGTGTGTCCACATGGTGTGTACATTATCATGGTGGGGTGTTGTTTGAATAATTTTGCCCAGTGCGATAAATCTGCCACATGCGCGGCCGGCTTAGCCAGTTTGTCCATGGATTAGGGTTTCCTGACGTGCCTAGGAGTGGGAGCCAATGACCAAAAAATTGTGTGTGGCCACATGGTGTGTCCCTATCATGGTGGGGTGTTGTTTAAACCAATTTTGTACCCCGGGTGCGTCCGGCGCGCATGCGCTGATGGCAATTAGTCAATGTTGTAGAGACAGCACGGTCAATGGATTAGGGTTTCAAAGCGAGCCTCGGATTGTGGGGACAGCCCAAAATTGTGTGTGTCCACATAATGTGTGTTCACTATCATGGTGGGTGTTGTTTGAACCAATTGTGTACCCCCGGGTGCGTCCGGCTAGCACATATGGCTGGCAGCCAGTGTCAATGGATTAGGGTTTCACTGGAAAGCGAGCCTCGGAGGGTGGAATGACCAAAAATTGTGTGTGTGTCCACATGGTGTGTACAATATCATGGTGGGGTGTTGTTTGAACCAATTTTGTACCCCGGTGCGTCCAGCTACAGCACATGCGCTGATAGCAGTAGTCATGTTATGTGATAACCTGGTGGGTCGTGGTTGGGTTTCTGGAAAGCGAGCCTCGGATTGTGGGAATGACCCCAAAAATCGTGTGTGTCTATGGTGTGTACACTATCATAGTGGGGTGTTGTTTGAACCAATTTTGTACCCCGGGTGCGTCCGGCTATGCGCTGGCGGCAATTTGTCAATGGATTAGGGTTTCTGAAAAGCGTGCCTCGGAAGGTGGGAATGACCCAAAAAAATTGTGTGTGTCCACAGTGTACACTATCATTGTGGGGTGTTGTTTGAACCAATTTTGCACCTGGTGCGTCCGGCTACACGCACATGCGAGATGGCAATTAGTCAATGTTGTAGAGATCACTGTCAATGGATTGGGGTTCCCTGGAAAGCGAGCCTCGGATTGTGGAAATGACCCCAAATCGTGTGTCACATGGTGTGTACATTATCATGGTGGGGTGTTGTTTGAACCAATTTTGTACCACCGGGTGCGTCCGGCTACACACACATGCGCTGACGGCAATTTGTCAATGTATTAGGGTTTCCCTGGAAAGCGAGCCTCGGAGGGTGGGAATGACCCAAAAAATTGTGTGTGTCCACATGGTGTATACACTATCATGGTGGGGTGTTGTTTGAACAAATTTTGTACCCCCGGGTGCGTCCGGCTACACGCACATGCGTTGATGGCAATTAGTCAATGTTGTAGACAACACGGTCAATGGATTAGGGTTTCCCTGGAAAGCTAGCCTCGGATTGTGGGAATGACCCCAATAATCGTGTGTGTCCACATAATGTGTATACTATCATGGTGGGGTGTTGTTTGAACCAATTGCGTCCGGCTACACGCACATGCGCTGGCGGCAATTTGTCAATGGATTAGGGTTTCCCTGGAAAGCGAGCCTCGGAGGGTGGGAATGGCCCAAAAAATTGTGTGTGTCCACATGGTGTGTGTACACTATCATGGTGGGGTGTTGTTTGAACCAATTTTGTACCCCCGGGTGCGTCCAGCTACACGCACATGCACTGATGGCAATTAGTCAATGTTGTAGACAGCACGGTCAATGGATTAGGGGTTCCCTGGAAAGCGAGCCTCGGATTGTGGGAATGACCCCAAAAATCGTGTGTGTCCACATAATGTGTACACTATCATGGAGGGGTGTTGTTTGAACCAATTTTGTACCCTCGGGTGCGTCCGGATACACGCCATGCGCTGGCGGCAATTTGTCAATGGATTAGGGTTTCCCTGAAGACCTCGGAAGGTGGGAATGACCCAAAAATTGTGTGTGTCCACATGGTGTGTACACTATCGAGGGTGGGGTGTTGTTTGAACCAATTTTGTACCCCGGGTGCGTCCGGCTACATGCACATGTGGCTGACGGCAATTAGTCAATGTTGTAGACAATTTGTCAATGGATTGGGGTTTCCCTGGAAAGCGAACCTCGGATTGTGGGAATGCCCCCAAAAATCGTGTGTGTCCACATGGTGTACATTATCATGGTGGGGTGTTGTTTGAACAAATTTTGTACCCCCGGGTGCGTCCGGCTACACGCACATGCGCTGACGGCAATTATTAGGGTTTCCCTGAAAAGCGAGCCTCGGAAGGTGGGAATGACCCAAAAATTGTGTGTGTCCACATGGTGTGTACACTATCATGGTGGGGTGTTGTTTGAACCAATTTTGTACCCCCGGGGGCGTCCGGCTACACGCACATGCGCTGACGGCAATTTGTCAATGGATTAGGGCGGTCAATGGATTAGGGTTTCCCTGGAAAGCGAGCCTCGGAGGGTGGGAATGACCCAAAAAATTGTGTGTCCACATGGTGTGTACACTATCATGGTGGGGTGTTGTTTGAACCAATTTTGTACCTCCGGGTGCGTCCGACTACATGCACATGCGCTGACGGCAATTAGTCAATGTTGATTATGTAAACTTATATCAGTGGTGATGATTTTAGTTTCTGTGAGCACTAGTGTGGTCTGGTGTGTATTCATGAATTCTTAGTTTATTTGATTCAATGGATTGATTCCCAGCCTCCTTAATCCTAGGCGTATGCAGCAGAGTTGTCATAGACCTCACCCCAGTCACATTACTCCAGTTCAGTATTCTATCAGATGTGTTGATTCAGTCAGATGTTCATAGTAGTTCTCAGCTATTCA
>JAUUTY010001303.1:0-69435 GCA_030979885.1 Lolium multiflorum
GCCGAAGTGCCAGTTCCCGTTTTCTGTTGTTTTTGGTTCCAGAAATCCTAGTAACGAAATATTCTCTAATTGGACGAAATCAACGCCTGTGTTCCTTATTTGCCCTATGCATCCAACACCCGAGAGTTTCCGCAGGGGGCCACACAGCCCCGTATGATAGGCCGGCGCGGCCTGTGCCCTCGGCCGCGCGCTCTTATGGTGTCGCGCTCGTCGCCCCCTCCGACCCGCCTCTTCGCTCATTTAAAGGTCCCCGACCTAAAACCTCGATACGAAAAAGCCACGGTACGAAACCTTCCAGAGCAGCCGCCATCGCGAAGCCAAGATCTAGGGGACAGGAGTCTCTGTTCCAAGACGCCGCCATGCTCCTCGAGGCTCCTCCATCGACACCACCGCCATCTTCATCAACGCCGCTCGTCTCCCATGAGGAGGGAGTAGTTCTCCATCGAGGCTCCGGGCTGTACCGGTAGCTGTGTGGTTAATCTCTCTCCTATGTGCTTCAACACAATAATCTCATGAGCTGCCTTTTGTATAGATTGAGATCCGTGATGATGCTGTAACTAGATGTCGTTACAAGCACAAGTGAATCTCTTTACGCAGGATTCCTAGACCTCTTATGTCCTACGTGTGTAAGGCACAGTGTGCACCCGTGTGGGTCTCTTAGGCTATATTTCACGAAATACTTATTCACCGTTATGAATGGCGCAGGGCTATGATTGTGATTCCTGTAAGTTTTGATGTGATCTATTCTCCTACATAGTGTGAAGGGGAGTTGGGCAGTATGCCGTGTTAAGACTTGGTTTAGTCGTGTTGATCTTTCATGCACTCTTAGGTTATTTAAATATGAACATTGAATTGTGGAGCTTGTTAACCCCGGCATTGAGGGTTCGTGTAATTCTACGCAATGTGTTCATCATCCAACAAAAAGAGTGTAGAGTATGCATCTATCTATTCTGTTATGTGATCAATGTTGAGAGTGTCCACTAGTGAAAGTCTATTCCCTAGGCCTTGTTCCTAAATATTGCTATCGCTGCTTGTTACTGTTTTACTGTGTTACTACTGCTGCCATATTACCACCATCAACTACACGCCGCCAAGCTATTTTATGGCGCTCAAGTATTACCGTCATATTCATTCATACTCACTCCGTATTTCACGGTCTCTTCGCGAACTAGTGAATTTATTAGGTGTGTTGGGGACACAAGAGACTCCTTGCTTTGTTGCTTTGTGGTTGCATGAGAGGGATATCTTGGACCTCTTCCTCCCTGTTCGATAAACCTTGTGTGATCCACTTAAGGGAAACTTGCTCCTGTTCTACAAACCTCTGCTCTGGAGGCCCAACACCGGTTTGCCAAGAATAGAAGCACCTGTAGACATCAATAGGCAGCTCACAAGATCTAACATGATAGCATAATTGAGGAGAAGACAACGATCTAGCTACCGCTATGGACCCATAGTCCAGGGTGAACTACTCACACATCGATCCGGAGGCGATCATGGTGATGAAGAGTCCTCCCGGGAGATGATTCCTCTCTCCAAAGAAAGGGTAATCTGAGGTTGATCTCCTAACTCTTTGTGATGGGATTGGCGGCTGCTGCCTCTGGAAGGTTTTCCGTATCGTGGCTCTCAGTACAGGGGTTCGCGACGAAGGCTTTAAGTAGTAGGCTAAGGGCGAGTCGGAGGAGGCACGGGGCCCATTGACTACGTATGCGCTGGCCTACTCTGCAACGCCATGAGAAGTCACGTTTCGTGGTTCTACTTCGTTTCTCCTCGGTCTTCCGAAGCTTCAGGAAAAATAAGACTCCCGGGCGTTGATTTCGGCCCAGCACTCGAGAATATTTCCTTTGTAGGATTTCTGAAACCAAAAACAGCAGAAAACATCAACTGACTCTTTGGCATCTCGTTAATTGGTTAGTGCCGGAAAATGCATAATAATGACATAAAGTGTGTATAAACATTTGAGTATCATCATAAAAGTAGCATGAACATAAGAAATTATAGATACGTTTGAGACGTATCAAGCATCCCTAAGCTTAGTCCTACTCGCCCTCGAGTAGGTAACGATAACAAAGATAATTTCTGAAGTGACATGCTATCATAATCTTGATTAATACTATTGTAAAGCATATGAGATGAATGTACCGATTCGAAGCAATGGTAAAGATAATGAGTAATCAAATGAATCATATAGCAAAGACTTTTGAATAGTACTATCAAGACAAGCATCAATAAGACTTGCATAAGAGTTAACTCATAAAGCAATAAATTCTTAGTAGAAAGCTTTGAAATAACACAAAGGAAGATATAAGTTTCAGCGGCGGTTGCTTTCAACTTCAACATATTTATCTCATGGATAATTGTCAACACAAAGTATTATAACAAGTGCAATATGCAAACATATAAGAATCAATGCACACAGTTGACACAAGTGTTTGCTTCTAAGATAGAAAGAAGTAGGTAAACTGACTCAACAATAAAGTAGAAGATAGGCCCTGCAGAAGGAAGCATGGATTACTATTTTTGTGCTAGAGCTTTTCATTTTGAAAACATAGAAACAATTTTGTCAACGTTAGTAGTAATAAATCATATGTGTTATGTATAAGATATCCTATAAGTTGCAAGCCTCATGCATAGATTACCAATAGTGCTCGCACCTTGTCCTAATTAGCTTGGATTTACATGGATTATCATTGCATAACATATGTTTCAACCAAGTGTCACAAAGGGGTGCCTCTATGCCGCCCGTACAAAGGTCTAAGGAGAAGGAGCACGCATTTGATTTCTCGCTTTTGATTATTCTCAACTTAGACATCCACACCGCCGGGACAACATAGATAACAGATAATGGACTCCTCTTAATGCATAAGCATTCAACAACAGATAAAATTTCATAAGAGATTGAGGATTGATTGTCCAAACCGAAACTTCCACCATGGATCATGGCTTTAGTTACGGGGTCAACAATGTTCTTCTCTAAAATATGCATACTCAAACCATTTGATCATGAAAATCGCCCCCTTACTTCAGATAAGACGAACATGCATAGCAAATCACATGATATTCAACAAAGTTCAAAAAGGCAGTAATAGTTGATGGCGTCCCCATAAACATGGTTACCGCTCAACAAGCAACTTATTAAGAAATAAGATACATAAGTGGCATATTCTCTCACCACAATAGTTTTAAGGCTATTTTTTCCCATGAGCTATATATTGCAAAGACTAAGGATAGAATCTTAAAGGTAGCATTCAAGTAATTTACTTTGGAATGGCGTAGAAATACCATGTAGTAGGTAGGTATGTGGACACAAATGGCATAGTTTTTGGCTCAAGGATTTGGATGCACGAGAAGCATTCTCTCAATACAAGGTTTGGGCTAGCAAAGTTGTTTGAAGCAAACTCAAGTATAAACGGTACAGCAAGACTCACATATGAACATATTGTAAGCATTATAAGACTTTACATCGTCTCCTTGTTGTTCAAACACCTTAACCATAAAATATCTAGACTCTAGAGACCAATCATGCAAACCAAATTTTAACAAAGCTCTATGTAGTTCTTCATTAATAGGTGCAAAGTACATGATGCAAGAGCTTAAACATGATCTATAAGGAGCACAAAAATTGCCAAGTATCAAATTATTCAAGACATTATACCATTTACCACATGCGGCATTTTTCGCGTTTCCAACCATATAACAATGAACGAAGTAGTTCAACCTTCCCTTCACCATGAACATTAAGAATAAAGCTAAGAACATATGTGTTCATACGCAAACAGCGGAGCGTGTCTCTCCCACACAAGGAATGCTAGGATCCGATTTTATTCAAACAAAAACAAAATAAAAGCAAACATACGCTCCAAGTAAAGCACATAAGATGAGACGTAATAAAAATATAGTTTCACTAGAGGTGACCCGATGTTGTCGATGAAGAAGGGATGCCTTGGGCATCCCCAAGCTTAGATGCTTGAGTATTCTGAAATATGCAGGGATGAACCACTGGGGCATCCCAAGCTTAGAATTTTCACTCTTGTTGATCATATTGTATCATCCTCTTTTTGACCCTTGAAAACTTCCTCCACACCAAACTCAAAACAAACTCATTAGAGTGCATAATTGAAAATTCATACATTCAGAGGTGACATAATCATTCTTAACACTTCTCGACATTGCACAAAGCTACTGAAATTTAATGGAACAAAGAAATCCATCAAACATAGCAAAACAGTAATGCTAAATAAAAGGCAATAATCTGTCAAACAAATCTGGTAAAGACGAATTTTTCAGCAGCATTTAACTTGATCAAATGAAAATTCTCAAATTGAATGAAAGTTGCATACATATCTGAGGATCACACACGAATTGGCAGATTTTTCTAAATTTCCTACAGAAGGGGCTGCTCAATTTCGTGACAAGAAGAAATCTGTTTCTGCAGAATCCAAATCTAGTATTGACTTTACTATCAAAGACTTTTCTTGGCACAACAATGCAATAAAATAAAGATAATGAGAGCAGTAGTAACAACTTTCAAGACTCAAATATAAACAAAAGTAGAAGTAAAATAATGGGTTGTCTCCCATAAGCGTTTTTCTTTAACGCAGAAAGTGTGAATCAAGTATTATCAAGAGATGAAGCATCAACATCATAATTTTCACAATTTGTCACAATAGGGGTATCTTAGATGCTCCATTATCCATAGTGGTACTAAGGGCTTTGTCAATTTTAGGCCTATAATAATTTTTTGGCTTAGGCACTTTAGAGACATACATGGAACTTTTGCTCCTTACCCACATAAGCTTTCTCCTTAAACTTGAGAGAAGAAAAAGTTGAACCAAGGTTCTCATAGCTTCTTCAAGTTCACTAATCCTATGGGTTCGATTATCATGAGTAGCACAAGTTTCTAAAACGGCAATTCTCTCATTAATTCCACTTAGAGATTTATCAAGTTTATCAGTGTTATCCCCAATTTAGTCTCAATACTTGGAAGATCTTTCTCTATGACCTCCAACTTTTTCATGACATCTTCAAGAGAGATTTCAATTTTAGCTTCATTAACATGTGGTATTCCAACTAGACTCTCAATAATGCAACTAGCTTCTAAAGCAGGAGTGCCTAGGAAATTACCTCCCGCAAGAGTATCAAGAACATACCTATTCCAACAGATACCAACATAAAAGTTCCTAAGTAGGATAATAGTGGAGTGTTTCTTAATGCACCTATGATGAGCATCACTAATTCTATACCAAGAATCTTTAAAACTTTCTCCACCTTGTTGCTTAAAAGAACAAACCTCAACTTCTGTGATTACTCATTTTTAGCGTAGTAAATAAAGCAAACTAAATAAAAGTAAAATGCAAGTAACTAATTTTTTTGTGTTTTTAATATGAAGAACAAGACAATAAATAAAGTAAACTAGCAACTAATTTTTTTGTATTTTTTTGATATAAGAGTAAAACAAAGCAAAGAATAAAATAAAGTAAAGCAAGACAAAAAACAAAGTAAAGAGATTGATAAGTGGAGACTCCCCTTGCAGCATGTCTTGATCTCCAACGGCGCCAAAAACCGTCTTGATGGCGTGAAGACACACGTCCGTTGGTAACCCCAAGAGGAAGGTGTGATGTGTACAACAGCAAGTTTTCCTTCAGAAAGAAACCAAGGTTATCGAATCAGTAGATTCAAGGAACACGTGAAGGTTGTTGGTGGCGGAGTGTAGTGCGGCACAAACCAGGGATTCCAGCGCCAATGTGGAACCTGCACAACACAATCAAAGTACTTGGCCCCAACGTAACAGTGAGGCTGTCAATCTCACCGGCTTGCTGGAACAAAGGATTAGATGTATAGTGTGGATGATGATGTTTGTTTGCCGAAGAACAGTAAAAAACAAGTATTGCAGTAGAGTTTGTATTCAATGTAAAGAATGGACCGGGGTCCACAGTTCACTAGTGGTGTCTCTCCCATAAGATAAATGGCATGTTGGGTGAACAAATTACCAGTTGGGCAATTGACAAATAAAGAAGGCATAACAATGCACATACATATATCACGATGAGTACTATGAGATTTAATCAGTGGCATTACGACAAAGTACATAGACCGCTATCCAACATGCATCTATGCCTAATAATCCACCTTCAAGTTATCATCCGAACCCCTTCGAGTATTAAGTTGCAAACAATAGACAATTGCATTAAGTATGGTGCTGAATGTAATCAACACAAATATCCTTAGACAAAACATTGATATGTTTTATCCCTAGTGGCAACAACACATCCACAACCTTAGAACTTTCTATCACTGTCCCAGATTCAATGGAGGCATGAACCCACTATCGAGCATAAATACTCCCTCTTGGAGTTACAAGTATCAACTTGGCCAGAGCCTCTACTAGCAACGGAGAGCATGCAAGAACATAAACAACACATATATGATAGACTGATAATCAACTTGACATAGTATTCCATATTCATCGGATCCCAACAAACACAACATGTAGCATTACAAATAGATGATCTTGATCATGATAGGCAGCTCCTCACAAGATCTAACATGATAGCACAATGAGGAGAAGACAACCATCTAGCTACTGCTATGGACCCATAGTCGAGGGGTGAACTACTCACACATCGATCCGGAGGCGATCATGGTGATGAAGAGTACTCCGGGAGATGATTCCCCTCTCCGGTAGGGTGCCTGGAGTAAGCATCTCCGAATCCCAGATGGGATTGGCGGCGGCGTCTCTAGAAGGTTTTCCGTATCGTGGCTCTCGGCACTGGGGTTTTCATTCAATTCCGAGAATATTTCCTTTGTAGGATTTCTGAAACCAAAAATAGCATAAAACAACAACTGACTCTTCGGCATCTCGTTAATAGGTTAGTGTCGTAAAATGCATAATAATGACATAAAGTGTGTATAAAACATGTGAGTATCATCAAAGTAGCATGGAACATAAGAAATTATAAATACGTTTGAGACGATCACGTGTCAGGGCTTCTCGCCGCTCGACTTACTTACGATCCTCGGCCCGCTGATCGCATTCTAATCATGCGCTTCGGTTTGAATCATACCGTTTCGCTTCTTTATGTTAGGTCAAGGTGATCTGAAGATCAAGCGGCCCGGGTCACAAGGCGAGACACTGAAGGCCGCCCAACCTTTTTCCCTCTCGCTGGCCCAATTCCTTTCCCGTCTAAGCCCAGTCGTTTGAACTCAAATTTTAGAATTTCTAAATTGCTTGCAGATGCTTTACTAAAAATCAAATAACTTCAAATATGCTCAACCAAATCTAGTGAATTTGAAGTTGTTGGAAATCCTATGAAATGCTCTATCCAACCCCACTGGATTCAAACCAAGACCTGTTGTAGAATTTGAATAGTAAAAATAACAAGTCAGAGAGTTTTCAGAATTCAAATAAATTTATAAAATCAACCATAATGAGTTTTGAGGTGATTCAAATTCTCATAATTCACATTTCAAAAACTCTAATTGTTTATGCAAAAATATGACATAGTTGCTGCATATGATCATGGGCTAGAATCAAAAATTGGCTATGTAGTCAATACTAGCCCATTTAAATTATTTTCAAATTTAGGATTTTAAATCTATGAGGTGTAGCACCTCATTTAAATCATCTTCCCAAGTGTTATGAAGTAATGTGATGACCCTTGTTGCATGGTCTCATACTTGCTCACTTGAGGATCTTAAATCAAAGTAGTATTTAAATTACATGAGATGATGAATCTCATTTAAATCATTTTTCTCAAATGATAAATGTGAAGTATTGACCTTGGTCAACATGATCTCACCTTTATGAATTGAGGAAATTAAATCTTAACAATGTTCAATGAGAGGAAATTATTTCTCCCAAACTAAAGAGAAACCCTAATCCACATTTCAAACTAAGAGGAACTTGTTTTCCAAACCCCAAAGAAGAAACCCTAGTCTAATGTTGAGTAATGTAGATGATGATGCTAGATCATCTTGAGTGAGCCATTAGGGCTAATTAGTCTACTTAAGTATTGTTTGGTGATTGTATCCTCGTATTCGTTTATAGACGCTAGTACCGGAGACTATCAAGAGGAGGAGGTTTTCTACCAAGAGGAAGAAGAAGAGAACTTTGATCACTACCCCAATCAAGGCAAGCTAATATTCTTGCAAGTTGCCCTAGTGCAAAGCTCTACAAGAGCAAGGCACCATTACCTTCTACTTTATGCTTAATAATCCCATCCCAAGTTTTATTCTTGCAAAGTTTTTACTTTATTTATTAAAGCTTCCTTTTATGATTCACTTGGTTTAGTTATGGAGTAGTACAAGAGCATCACACTTAGCCTAGAAAGGTATAAGCTAGTTAGCACCTCTCATGACTAGTTGCTAGTGCTAAGATTAAAAATGACTACTCTAGATGGGAACTTGTGAAAACCAATGACTTTGAAAACCTTGGAATGATGAGTCATTCTATTGAAATATTTTGAAGGTGAATATGACTTGGGAATGACATGGTGAACTTTACAAACTGATGGTTGGGTTCGGATGCGATACTCATTCCAATTTCAAGTACCCCCACAATACCCGATATGGGGGTAAGGCTTAACTAGAAACTTATGAAGCTTTAGGCATGGGCTCCTCCAACAAGCGCTATATAGGGGTTATGCCAGGCTGCCTCATTGAAAGTGAAATGGACGTGAAATGAGGGGAATGTCCTACCCAAGTCTGCAGTGCTTCCTAAGCCATGGCTTGTTTCATCGGAGGCCAATCGTATTAGTTACCCCTGACGGATTATTGCAATTATTGTGGCACAAGTGTACGACCTCTGTAGAGTGTAAACCTATTCGAATAGCCGCGTCCGCGGTCATGGACAATTGGAAAGGCCATACTGTTCCGTCATCAGAACTTTTCCAAAATATGAATGGTGACTTGTGACTTGAGTTTGAAAGGTGACTTTGACTTTGAATCACAACAGAGTTGTGGGAATGACACTAATGTTCCCACTTGAGTTAAGTTAGGCAAATGAGGAGTCTCTGTTTATTAAATGCTTACAAAATAAAACTGGCTTTATGCAAAAATGAACTTAGAGCTTGGCACCCTCTTACCATGCTGATAAGATGACACCAAAAGATTAGTTTGGCAGTACTTTAAAGTACTATGGCCGTGTCCCCCGGGCTATTCAAATGGCCAGACTATGAAGATGAGCCCCGCATTCGGATGAAGGACAAGTAGGAGCCACGACAACTAGGACTACTTCCCGACGTCACCAATGCTCCGTGGGAGCGTATGGACTAATACGCTATCACAGTTTGTAGACAGGATCTCTGTATCCACTATGTTGTATTAAGACTAGATCATTTGATCCTTTGATGTAAGACAATTATGTGTTGTAATGAATGATGTTCTCTGATATCAATCTATTATGTCTCGCAAAAACAATATTCCTGTGATTGCGATGTATGGCATAATAGGCATATGGACTTAAAAACTGTGTGTCGACAACACGCAACCCGAAGATGGGGAACTTCAATCGTGCGAGCAACCTGTCAAGGTAGACGAACCTCACACCGAATAGATGAATCCAACGGGCAACTCGATGACGAACAACGAGCCTAACACAAAAGCACGACAATACTTAAATGAAAACACTTTCACGCAAACACAATATGTTGCATAACTAGATGAACGCCGAGACGCCGTCACAACACCAACCACTCAGGGATGATACCCACGTTGGGGAAACACAATATTCTACATAATTTTCAACCCCTAAAACCCTAGCCACCGCTTATGATGTAGATGTGATCCTATTTTGCCGATAATGCAGTTGTAATGTAGTACATGTAGTTCCCCCGACAATGGCGCTCGTAAAATGATCTAGTAGTTCACTGGGAATTTAACCAAAGAACCACTGTGAGATGCTCTTCCAACTCCCGATGGCGGCGCCTTAAAATACTCCTGATGGCAACAACTCCATGTGTACCAACTCGTTGGGACTCCAAGTACTGTTGTAAAGCAAATATATTTTCCCCACAAGGGTGACTCGAGGGTTTATATTGAACTCTCGAGAGAACCTTTCCTTGTTCCTCTTGAAGCAACATACAAACATGTGCGGTCATTCTCAGGTCCCCAACTCCACCGTGATTGTCAGCAAAATGTTTCATTAGTAAATCCAACAAACTATAAATTAATGAGAAAACAATCATAACCATGTGGCAGTTGCAAAAATAATAGCAAAGGTATTTTTTGCGTTTTGTTTGGATTTTACCATTGTAGTATTTTGTATTTTCGAAATTAATAATTGCAAAAATGTAAAGGAGGATAATAGTATTGAAAAGGTGTTTCAGTAATAAAAAGTGGACCTATCAAGGTTTTACTTGTCTAGTGTCTCATAAAGGTGTAGTATATGAAACAATCTATAAAGGAATAAGAATATTGATGAAACTTTGTTATGTGAATGATAAGTATTTAAGGGCATCACGTCCATTCTTGTAGATGATGAAGACATATCTTCTTATACTTCTTTTAGAAAGGGAAAAACTCACAATCTAGAATTAAGAATTAATAGAGTATAGCCGTAGGTACTTTGACATGATCTTTAAATAAAAAATATGTTGTCTTGAATAACAATAATACCATGATACAATAGATGTTACATGACTCAGATTCAATTCATCCCTAGTGAAGTAACAAAAGAAAGGTAAAACCATAGTAGACCTTGGAATTTTGTGTCATTATTTAATCACCACCACCATGTTACTCTAACTAATACACATGTTCCTCCACACATGCTCTCTCGCATGTTGGACTAAACAAGCACTTAAAACATCAGTTATAAGCATTATGGGATCATCATCTCACATAAGAATTAATCTGAGGTCTTCACAATCATAGACCAAAGATCCACCACAAGGAAAGCTAGATGACTGTAATCACAAGTAGGGTCATACACTAGACTGATAATGAGATATATCATATTTATGACAAACCCAGAAAACTGAGGTGGATCACTCCCTTCAATGTTGGTGATTGTTAGCAGATATTGAGTAGAGATCCACCAAGATCCCACAGGCTTTCCATTTTTAAAGGTTTTCAAGTTTAGACTTATTTAAGTTTTATAGTTTCATCTCTTCCTGATGTTTGGGGACCTTATATTGCATTTAGGTCACACCTCCAAGTTTCTTGACTTACAACTAAAATACTAAGTGAGGGTTAAGTGTTGGCAAAGGCCTCCTAGGTGTCACCATCATGTCCTCTTTAAATGAAATCTTCCAGGAGGTCTAGTTCAGTCACCTGATACTACCAAACGATCTACATTTGTGTCCATACTTTTATGATTTACTCAAAGGCTTACATTATAAGGCTATTGACAGGCATTTTTCCATCACTTATTACCGATGTCAACACAACAAGAAGCGCCGCTGCCCAGCTCAATCCAGGAATATTCTGATCAACAAATCACCTTCCTGTATCCCATTTTGAATGAAGCTCTGGGTCCAAGAAACTAAGTGGGGCGCTTATGTGCCCAACACCAGTGCGGCGCGGCCTAGGCTACTGCTGCGGCTCACAAAGGCCCCTCGGGATGCCCTTAGACCTGCTTTCTTCTCACGTATTGAAGCTTTCTTATTAAACCCCTGGTGACTGAGAGCTACTGACATCCAAAACCTTCCAGACGCCTGTACATTATCCACCAGACCCTGGATCTAGTGAGACGCTTCCTGCACCGTCGTCAGGAGAGGGGTAACCATCTCCGAGGTCCTCATCATGATTATCCCATCTGCTGTGGGATAGTCCACCCTGGACCATGGGTCCACAGCAGAGCTGGTGATGAAGATGTCTCTCCTGGTAAGCACCAGATCTGCAGCCCAATGTGATCAGATCATCTGTTTGTAATCTTTCATGCTAGTTGTTGACCCCATAATATTGGAATACTGTGCTGTTGATATCAACTAGCCAGTATATGTTATTATGGTTTCTAGATGTTCTCCATGCTGGGGGTAGAGTCTGTCAAGCGTTGATACTGCTGTGGACCCAAGAGGGGTATTTATGCTCGATAGTGGTCTGCCCATTAAATCCATAAAGTGAGGTAACAAAGTCTCATGTTGCACAAGCCGTTGCCACTAGACAAAACATCACAAGCTATTTCAAGGATATTTGTTGATTGGTATTACGCACCATACTTAATGCAATTGTCTCTTGTTTTTTGCAACTTAATACTGAAGGGGTTCGGATGATAACCCGAAGGTGACTTCTTTAGGCATAGATGTACGGGATAACGGTCTATACTGGTCGTAATGCCCGATTAAATCTCATAATCATCATGATATATGTATTTGCATTGTTATGCCTTTCTCTATCTATTGCCCAACCGTAATTTGTTCACCCAATATCCGCTATCTTTAGTGGGAGAGACACCACTAGTGAACCTGGGGACCCCGGTCCTATTCTTTACATATGAAATACAATCACGTAATTGTTCTTTACTGTTCTTCGCAAACAATCATCATCTTCCACACAACATGCTTAACTTTGTTCACGTTAGTTTGGTGATTGACAACCTCACAGTTACGTTGGGGCAAAGTATCGTGATTGTGTTGTGCAGGTTCCACGTTGGCGCCCGGAATCAAAAGGCGGCCGCACTACACCCGCTTGCCATCAACCTTCAGGTCTAAGCTTCGACTCCCACCGGTTCGATAAACCTTGGTTTCTTACTCAGGGAAACTTTGTTGTACACATCACACCTTCCACTTGGGGTTCCCAATGGGCGTGTGCTTACGCGCTACCGCCACCGTCTTCGTGAAATAATAATCTTTCAAAAATTATAGGTCAATTTGACTCATTTAGGTCCCCAGTTAAAAAAATACGTAAAAACAAGGATTGCCTCCACGAGTTATAACCAAAATAAGGAGGTCGTTGGTAAATCCCAAAAATCAATATAAAACATGAATATAACATTATATAATATGCAAGATGTATCAATAAACTGCAAAATTCATGTATGTATTTTACACACTCACACACTTCTTTCAAAACAAAAAAGGTTTACATCGTGGTGCTCCCTTTATCTCCTTTCCTTTTTAATATTCTTGCTATCCTCATTGCAAGAGCCAAAAAAGGATGGCCAAGTTAGTGGTTTCAGAAATCCTAGTAAGGAAATATTCTCGGAATTGGACGAAATTAACGCCCAGGATCCTATTTTTGCACGAAGCTTCCAGAAGTCCGAAGAGGAAACGAAGTTGGCCACGAGGTGGCGCCACACTAGGCGGCGCGGCCCAGGTGCTGGCCGCGCGGCCCTGTTGTGTGGGCCCCTCGTGACGCCACTTGACCTGCCCTTTCCGCCTCACTTAAAGCCTCGGCCGCGAACCTCCAGATCGAGAGCCACGACACGGAAACCTTCCAGAGACGCCGCCGCGCTTAATCCCATCTCGGGGATTAAGGAGATCACTCTGCACTGGCCGGAGAGGGGAATCATCTCCCGGAGGTCTCTTCATCGCCATGATCGCTCCGGATCGATGTGTGAGTACCCCACTAAGGGTCCATGTAGTGCTAGATGGTTGTCTTCTCCTCATTGTGCTATCATGTTAGATCTGTGAGCTTATCATGATCAAGATCATCTATTTGTAATCCTACATGTTGGTTTGTTGGGATCCGATGAATATTGAATACTATGTCAATTTGATTATCAATCTATCATATATGTTATTTATGTTCTTGCATGCTCCGTTGCTAGTAGAGGCTCCAAGTTGATACTTTGACTCCAAGAGGGGTATTTATGCTCGATAGTGGGTTCATGCCTCCATTAAATCTGGGACAGTGACATAAAGTTCTAAGGTTGTGGATGTGCTGTTGCCACTAGGGATAAAACATCGATGCTTTGTCTAAGGATATTTGTGTTGATTACATTACGCACCATACTTAATGCAATTGTCTGTTGTTTCCAACTTAATACTGAAGGGGTTCGGATGATAACCTGAAGGTGGACTTTTTAGGCATAGATGCATGCTGGATAGCGGTCTATGTACTTTGTCGTAATGCCCGATTAAATCTCATAGTACTCATCATGATATATGTATGTGCATTGTTATGCCTTCTTTATTTGTCAATTGCCCAACCGTAATTTGTTCACCCAACATCTGCTTATCTTATGGGAGAGACACCACTAGTGAACTGTGGACCCGGTCCTATTCTTTACATCTGATACAACTGTGCAATTGTTCTTTACTGTTCTTCGCAAACAATCATCATCTTCCACACAATACGTTTAATCCTTTGTTCACAGCAAGTCGGTGAGATTGACAACCTCACGCTACGTTGGGGCAAAGTACCGTGATTGTGTTGTTGTTCCACGTTGGCGCCCGGAATCCCGGTGTTGCGCCGCACCACACTCCGCCGCCATCAACCTTCAACGTGCTTCTTGACTCCTTGTTCGATAAACCTTGGTTTCTTACTGAGGGAAACTTGCTCGTTGTACGCATCACACCTTCCACTTGGGGTTCCCAACGGCAGTTTTACGCGTCATCAAGCTAAATTTCTCGGCGCTGCTGTCGGGAGATCAAGACACGCTGCAAGGGGAGTCTTCCACATCCAATCTCTTTACTTTGTTTTTGTCTTGCTTTATTTTATTTACTGCTTTGTTTGCTCTTTATATCAAAAACACAAAAAATTAGTTGCTAGTTTTACTTTATTTACCGTCTTGTTCTCTATATTAAAAACACAAAAAAATTAGTTACTTGCATTTACTTTATTTAGTTTGCTTTATTTACTACTGCTAAAAATGAGTAATCCGGAAGTTGAAGTTCGTTCCTTTAAGCAACAAGGGGGAGAAAGTTTTAAAGATGCTTGGTATAGAATTAGTGATGCTCATCATAGGTGCATTAAGAAACACTCCACTATTATACTACTTAGGAACTTTTATGTTGGTATCTCTAGCTGGAATAGGTATGTTCTTGATACTCTTGCGGGAGGTAATTTCCTAGGCACTCCTGCTTTAGAAGCTAGTTGCATTATTGAGAGTCTAGTTGGAATACCACCTGTTAATGAAGCTAAAATTGAAATCTCTCTTGAAGATGTCATGAAAAAGTTGGAGGCCATAGAGAAAGATCTTCCAAGTATTGAGACTAAATTGGGAATATTACTTAATAGCACTGATAAACTTGATAAATCTCTAGGTGGAATTAATGAGAGAATTGCCATCTTAGAAACTTGTGCTACTCATGATAATCGAACCCATAGGATTAGTGAACTTGAAGAAGCTATGGGAACCTTGGGTTCAACTTTTTCTTCTCTTAAGTTTAAGGAGAAAGCTTATGTGGGTAAGGAGCAAAAGTTTATGTATGTCTCTAAAGTGCCTAAGCCAAAAAACTATTATAGGCCTAAAATTGACAAAGCCCTTAGCACCACTACGGATGGGGGAGCATCTAAGATACCTATTGATGTTGATGCTTCACTCTTGACAATACTTGATTCACACTTTCTGCGCCTAGCTGAAAGGCGTTAAAGAAAAGCGCTTATGGGAGACAACCCATTATTTTACTCTGCACTTTATTTTATATTTGAGTCTTGGAAGTTGTTACTACTGTAGAAACCTCTCCTTATCTTTATTTTAATACATTGTTGTGCCAAGTAAAGTCTTTGGTAGTAAAGTCAATACTAGATTTGGATTACTGCGCAGAAACAGATTTCTTGCTGTCACGAATTTGAGCAGTAGTCTCTGTAGAAAATTAAAAAACTGCCAATTTACGTGCGTGATCCATATGTACGCAACTTTCATTCAATTTGGGCATTTTCATCTGAGCAAGTCTGGTGCCTCTTTAAAATTCGTCTTTAACTGTTCTGTTTTGGCAGATTCTGCCTTTTATTTCGCATTGCCTGTTTTGCTATGTTTGATGGATTTCTTTGTTCCATTAACTTTCAGTAGCTTTGTGCAATGTCTAGAAGTGTTAAGAATGATTATGTCACATCTGAATATATGAATTATACTCGACCCTCTAATGAGTTTGTTTCGAGTTTGGTGTGGAGGAAGTTTTCAAGGGTCAAGAGAGGAGGATGATACAATATGATCAAGAAGAGTGAAAAGTCAAAGCTTGGGGATGCCCCATTGATGAAGTTCCAAGTTTTTAAGTTATTAAAGAATTAGAGTTAGAAAATATTTAGCTTCTCATGAGTTTGATTTTAGCTATTTTCTAGTATTTAATTTGGGTGCTGAATATGAATGAAATAAAAGGTAAGAGGGGTAGACCTTTTCGTCCGTGAGAACTGGTTTGTAGTATTAATGCTTATGGCTAGAGCTGAACTAGTGGAAATATTTAGGAGAAGTATCTACGCATAAGACATGGAAGAAAGAATAGAAGTGAAGCTCACTTTCATGTCGGCCTGGTTCATCCATGATATTTAATCATGAGAGGTAAACGTGGCGTTTATTAGAGGTGTAGGTGAGATGTGTTGGCAGTTAAATGGCTTAGTCAGCCCACAAGTTTCTTTGCATGTTACCAGTCGAAAGGTTACCTGCTCACTTCGTGGACGCCGGCAAACAATTCTTTAGTCAGCTAAGCGTGCTGCTAGGCTAGATATTTTAGCTCGCCTGTGCACCGCCTTCCTATAAATAGTTGACGCCGCAGCTCTCCCGAGGTGCACCATATAGTAAGCCAACTCTCCAGAGAGAGCGTGAAACCAGGATGTGAGAGAGAATGGAGAGTGTCTTTTGGTGAGAGTGTGAGCTTGTATGTCGATCTTAGCTAGTATCCGAATCGGTCAACTCACCTGTTTGAGCTGAGCAAACGTCGGCGATATACTATTGTAGTATATATGAGGCAAGCTGCTTTATACCCTTCATGTATTTTTGTAGAATACATATTGTTGTTAAATACATGATATAGTAGCTGGTAGATGGTATCGGAGATATTCGTGGGCTAATTCGCCGGTGTCGTTACGCGGTGATGGATCCGCTGGAGCCACCGGTACGAATCGGGCATTAGCGCGAATATCGATAGAAAGTGATCAACATGAGAGATACATGTTTTTATAAGAGCAAACTTGGTGCTACGAAGGTAAACATATTGTACCGGTCACAGTTCAGGTATGGGACTGTCTGTGTTCTCCGCTGGGGACGGCCTCTGTTCGGGAACGTGTCGGTGATGGATCCGTAGGAGCGACCGACATCAGTAGGTCAGAGTGTCCGGGTCTTAGCGGGTATAAGAACACTGCTTGACTAGCGCAACCTAGTCAAGACTGTCGATGTCGGAGTACCCCTCTGCAGAGTGTAAAAGTGTGAATTTCACCCCTGTGATTCCCGGGTAGGGAAACTTACTTTCATGTGTGGCACCATGATTTTAATTTGCTTAATACTTTAACCACCATGTTGTTTTTGAAAATCATTTCTGTTTTACAATTTATATGATTGTGTATAATCGGTTTGCTGAGTATGACTTGTCGTACTCACCCCAGCTCCCCAATGTTTTTATCAGAGTTGCGCAGCAGAAGAGTTCGTCGATCGGAGATTAGGCTGGACCAGCGGGTGGGAAGCGATTAGAGAACCTAGTTGTATTCTGGTGTAATTGTAAAGAAATATGTAAAGATGTTGTATTGAGCTTCTCGAGATCCACTGTGCTGGTTTAAGCCTGCATTTTTAGCCTTGCATAAGCCTCTCGGTTTATAGGCGCGGCGGCTGTCTCGTCCAGGCCCGGTCTCGGCGTGACAGTTAAAGTGGTATCGAGCTCTAGGTTTAGGAAACGGGGAAAATGGGTAGATCGTAGATTCTGGCACTAGTAACCGTTGGTACAGTTTTTGTTTTTGCAACTTAGAAAACTGAATATGATGCTTGTTGTTTAATCTTTACTTTGCTATGGTTAACCTACGGTAAGCTAGAGATGGAAAAAATACTTGCACCACATGATTGCTTTCGATGGACATCTATCTTCATTGGTTGATTGCTCAAACTAGTTGCTTATATTTTGCAAGTTTTACAATTTGATAGCATGACAAAATTTGTTGCTAGTTTTAATAGAAAGTAGAAGTTGTTTTGTGTTGAATTTCGGGACTAAATTCATATAAGGTAGGGAGGATGTGATAACCCAAGTTTTTAAGTTATTAAAGAATTAGAGTTAGAAAATATTTAGCTTCTCATGAGTTTGATTTTAGCTATTTTCTAGTATTTAATTTGGGTGCTGAATATGAATGAAATAAAAGGTAAGAGGGGTAGACCTTTTCGTCCGTGAGAACTGGCTTGTAGTATTAATGCTTATGGCTAGAGCTGAACTAGTGGAAATATTTAGGAGAAGTATCTACGCATAAGACATGGAAGAAAGAATAGAAGTGAAGCTTTGCCTTCATGTCGGCCTGGTTCATCCATGATATTTAATCATGAGAGGTAAACGTGGCAGTTTATTAGAGGTGTAGGTGAGATGTGTTGGCAGGTTAAATGGCTTAGTCAGCCCACAAGTTTCTTTGCATGTTACCAGGTCGATAGGCTAGTTACCTTTGCTCACTTCGTGGACGTCGGCAAACAATTCTTTAGTCAGCTAAGCGGCAAGCGGTTAGGCTAGATATTTTAGCCTGCCTCCAGGCACTGCCCCTCCTATAAATAGTTGACGCTGCAGCTCCTGAGGTGCACCATATAGTAAGCCAATCCTCTGAGAGAGAGGTGTTGCTAGTTAAGAGGAGAGCCGATTTGTAGTTCAGGCGAATCTGTATCTATATATCAATCTGTGGAGTGTTCTGGTATAGATTATCGCACGGTTTTTATTCTTGATTGAGGCAAGCTGCTTTATACCCTTCATGTATTTTTGTAGAATACATATTGTTGTTAAATACATGATATAGTAGCTGGTAGATGGTATCGGAGATATTCGTGGGCTAATTCGCCGGTGTCGTTACGCGGTGATGGATCCGCTGGAGCCACCGGTACGAATCGGGCATTAGCGCGAATATCGATAGAAAGTGATCAACATGAGAGATACATGTTTTTATAAGAGCAAACTTGGTGCTACGAAGGTAAACATATTGTACCGGTCACAGTTCAGGTATGGGACTGTCTGTGTTCTCCGCTGGGGACGGCCTCTGTTCGGGAACGTGTCGGTGATGGATCCGTAGGAGCGACCGGCATCAGTAGGTCAGAGTGTCCGGGTCTTAGCGGGTATAAGAACACTGCTTGACTAGCGCAACCTAGTCAAGACTGTCGATGTCGGAGTACCCCTCTGCAGAGTGTAAAAGTGTGAATTTCACCCCTGTGATTCCCGGGTAGGGAAACTTACTTTCATGTGTGGCACCATGATTTTAATTTGCTTAATACTTTAACCACCACTTGTTTTCAGAAAAGCATTTCTGTTTTACAATTTATATGATTGTGTATAATCGGTTGGCTGAGTATGACTTGTCGTACTCATCAGCTCCCCTATGTTTTTTTTAGACGTAGATGTCGTCATCGAAGAAGACCTCGTCGGCGGAGGTTTAGGCACGACCAACGGGTGGGAAGCGAATTAGATAATCTAGTTGTAATTCTGGTGTAATTGTAAATAAACTTGTAAAGATGTTGTATTCGAGCTTCTCGAGATCCACCGTGCTGGTTTAAGTCGCATTTTTAGCCTTGCGAGTATAAGCCTCCTCGCTTATAGATGCGCTGCGTGCTGTCGCCTGTGCCCGGTCTCGGGCGTGACACCCATGGTTCATCCCCGCATATTTTAAGAAGACTCAAGTTTGTTTGGGGATGCCCAAGGCATCCCTTCTTCATCGACAACTTATCATGTTCCTCTAGTGAAACTATATTTTTATTCCATCACATCTTATGTGCTTTACTGGAGCGTCTGCTTGTTTTTGTTTTTGTTTGAATAAAATCGGATCCTAGCATTCTTTGTTTGGGAGAGAGACACGCTCCGCTGTTTCGTATGAACAAATGTTTACTTATCTTTAATGTTCATTGCGAAAGTTGGACTATTTCATTCATTGTTATATGGTTGGAAACGGAAAATGCCGCATGTGGTAAATGATATAATGTCTTGAATAATTTGATACTTGGCAATTGTTGTGCTCATATAGATCATGTTTAAGCTCTTGCATCATGTACCTTGTACCCATTAATGAAGAACTACATAGAGCTTGTTAAAATTTGGTTTGCATGATTGATCTCTAGAGTCTAGATATTTTTTGGTTAAGGTGTTTGAACAACAAGGAGACAATGTAAAGTCTTATAATAGTTACAATATGTTCATATGTGAGCTTTGCTGCACCTTTTATACTTGAGTTTGCTTCAAACAACCTTGCTAGCCTAGCCTTGTATTGAGAGGAATTCTTCTCGTGCATCCAAATCCTTGAGCCAATAACCATGCCATTTGTGTCCACCATACCTACCTACTACATGTTATTTATCCGCCATTCCAAAGTAAATTACTTGAGTGCTACCTTTAAAATTCTATTCTTTGCCTTTGCAATATATAGCTCATGGGCAAAAAAGCCTTAAAACTATTGTGGTGAAGAATATGTACTTATGTGTCTTATTTCTTATAAGTTGCTTGTTGAGTCACAACCATGTTTCGGGGACGCCATCAACTTTTACCTTTGTTGAATATCATGTGAGTTTCTATGCATGTTCGTCTTGTCTGAAGTAAGGGCGATTTTCATGATCAAATGGTTTGAGTATAATGTTAGAGAAGAACATTGGGTCGCTAACTAAAGCCATGATTCATGGTGGAAGTTTCAGTTGGACAATAATCCTCAATCTCTTATGATAATATTAACTTTTGTTGAATGCTTATGCATTAAAGAGGAGTCCATTATCTGTTGTCTATGTTGTCCCGGTATGGATGTCTAAGTTGAGAATAATCAAAAGCGAGAAATTCAATGCGAGCTTTCAGACCTTTGTACAGGCGGCATAGAGGTACTCCTTTGTGACACTTGGTTGAAACATATGCTATGCAATGATAATCCGTGTTAATCCAAGCTAATTAGGACAAGGTGCGAGCACTATTGGTATACTATGCATGAGGCTTGCAACTTATAGGATATCTTATACATAACACATATGCTTTATTACCACCGTTGACAAAATTGTTTGTTTTCAAAATGAAAAGCTCTAGCACAAATATAGTAATCAATGCTTCCCTGCGAAGGGCCTATCTTCTACTTTATTGTTGAGTCAATTTACCTATCCTTTCATCCAGAAGCAAACACTTGTGTCAACTGTGTGCATTGATTCTTACATGTTTACTTATTGCACTTGTTATATTGCTTTGTGTTGACAATTATCCATGAGATATACATGTTGAAGTTGAAAGCAACCGCTGAAACTTATATCTTACTTTGTGTTGCTTCAATGCCTTTACTTTGAATCTATTGCTTTATGAGTAACTCTTATGCAAGTCTTATTGATGCTTGTCTTGAAAGTATTATTCATGAAAAGTCTTTGCTATATGATTCATTTGTTTACTCATTATCTTCATCATTGCTTCGAATCGCTGCATTCATCTCATATGCTTTACAATAGTATGATCAAGATTATGATAGCATGTCACTTCAGAAATTATCTTTGTTATCGTTTACCTACTCGAGGGCGAGTAGGAACTAAGCTTGGGGATGCTTGATACGTCCAACGTATCCATAATTTCTTATGTTCCATGCTACTTTTATGATGATACTCACATTTTTTATACACATTATATGTCATTATTATATTTTCCGCACTAACCTATTGACGATGCCAAGAGCCAGCTTGTTGTTTTCTCGCTGTTTTTGGTTTCGGTAAATCCTAGTAAGGAAATATTCTGAATTGACTAAATCAACGCCCAGGGTCCTATTTTCCCACGAAGCTTCCAGTGTCCGAAGAGGAAACGTAAGTGGCCACGAGGTGGCGCCACACTAGGACGGCGCTGCGCCCGGTGCGGCCGCACGGCCCCATGTGTGGGCCCTCGTGACGCCCTGACCCGCCTCTCTCCGCCTACTTAAAGCCTTCGTCGCGAAACCCCCAGACCGAGAGCCACGATACGGAAATCCTTCCAGACGCCACCGCCAATCCCATCTCGGGGATTCAGAGATCGCTCCCGCACCGCCGGAGAGGGAAATCATCTCCGAGGTCTCTTCTATCGCCATGATCGCTTCCGGATGATGTGAGTAGTCCACCGGACTATGGGTCCATAGCGTAGCTAGATGGTTGTCTTCTCCTCATTGTGCTATCATGTTAGATCTTGTGAGCTGCCTATCATGATCAAGATCATCTATTTGTAATCCTATGTTGTTTGTTGGGATCCGATGAATATTGAATACTATGTCAAGATGATTATCAATCTATCATATATGTTATTTATGTTCTTGCATGCTCTCCGTTGCTAGTAGAGGCTCTAGCCAAGTTGATACTTGTGACTCCAAGAGGGGGTATTCATGCCTCCATTAAATCTGGGACAGTGACAGAAAGTTCTAAGGTTGTGGATGTGCTGTTGCCACTAGGGATAAAACATCGATGCTTTGTCTAAGGATATTTGTGTTGATTACATTACGTGCCATACTTAATGCAATTGTTCCGTTGTTTGCAACTTAATATTGGAAGGGGTTCGGATGATAACCTGAAGGTGGACTTTTTAGGCATAGATGCATGCTGGATAACGGTCTATGTACTTTGTCGTAATGTCCTGATTAAATCTCATAGTACTCATCATGATATATGTATGTGCATTGTTATGCCTTCTTTATTTGTCAATTGCCCAACTGTAATTTGTTCACCCAACATCTGCTTATCTTATGGGAGAGACACCACTAGTGAACTGTGGACCCCGGTCCTATTCTTTACATCTGAAATACAATCTGCTGCAATTGTTCTTTACTGTGATACATCTCCGACGTATCGATAATTTCTTATGTTCCATGCCATATTATTGATGATACCTACATGTTTTATGCACACTTTATGTCATATTCGTGCATTTTCTGGAACTAACCTATTAACAAGATGCCGAAGTGCTGCTGTCGTCTGCTGTTTTTGGTTTCAGAAATCAGTAACGAAATATTCTCGGAATTGGACGAAATCAAGTCCTGGGGCCTATTTTGCCACGAACCTTCCGAAGACCGAAGAGCATACGAAGTGGGGCCAGGCGACACCCGGGGCGGCGCTGCCAAGGAGGGCCCGCGCCGCCCTATGGTGTGGGCCCTCGGCGCCCTCCGACTCGCCCTTCCGCTACTTAAAGCATCCGTCGCGAAACCCCCAGTGCCAAACCACGATACGGAAAGTTCCGTAGCCGCCGCCATCGCGAAGCCAAGATCCGGGGGACAGGAGTCTCTGTCCGGCACCGCCCGAGCGGGGAAGTGTCCTAAGGCTTCTCCATCGACACCGCTGCCATCTCCACCGCCATCTTCATCACCGCTCTGCTCCCATGAGGAGGGAGGTTCTCCATCGAGGCTCGCGGCTGTACCGGTAGCTATGTGGTTCATCTTTCTCCTGTGCTTCAATACAATAATCTCATGAGTTGCTTACATGATTGAGATTCATATGATGATGTTTGTAATCTAGATGTCACTATGCTAGTCAAGAGAGTTTTACTTATGTGATCTCCGGAGACTCCTTGTCCCACGTGTGTAAAGGTGACAGTGTGTGCACCGTGTGGGTCTCTTAGGCTATATTTCATGAAGTACTTATTCACTGTTATGAATGGCGTAGTGAAGTGCTTATTTATATCTCTTTATGATTGCAATGTGTTTTGTATCACAATTTATCTATGTGCTACTCTAGTGATGTGTTATTAAAGTAGTTTATTCCTCCTGCACGGTGTAATGGTGACAGTGTGTGCATCCGTGTTAGTACTTGGCGTATGCTATGATCACGATCTCTTGTAGATTGTGAAGTTAACTATTGCTATGATAGTATTGATGTGATCTATTCCTCCTACGTGGCGTGAAGGTGACAGTGTGCATGCTATGTTAGTACTTGGTTTAGTCGTGTTGATCTTTCTTGCACTCTAAGGTTATTTAAATATGAACATTGAATTGTGGAGCTTGTTAACTCCGGCATTGAGGGTTCGTGTAATCCTACGCAATGTGTTCATCATCCAACAAGAGTGTAGAGTATGCATTTATCTATTCGGTTATGTGATCAAAGTTGAGAGTGTCCACTAGTGAAAGTCTAATCCCTAGGCCTTGTTCTTAAACATCGCTATCGCGCTTGTTTACCGTTTTCATCGCGTTACTACTGCCATACTACCGATGCGTTACTACCGCTTGTTTACCGTCCCGGGCAAAGCACTTTTCTCGTGCCGTTACTACTTATTCATACCACCCGTATTTCACTATCTCTTCGCCGAACTAGTGCACCTATTAGGTGTGTTGGGGACACAAGAGACTTCTTGCTTTGTGGCTGCAGGGTTGCATGAGAGGGATATCTTTGACCTCTTCCTCCCGAGTTCGATAAACCTTGGGTGATCCACTTAAGGGAAACTTGTTGCTGTTCTACAAACCTCTCTTGAGGCCCAACACTGTCTACAAGAATAGAAGCTCCCGTAGACATCAAGCACTTTTTCTGGCGCTGCTGCCGGGGAGGAAAGGTAAACGGCACACACACACCGCTCCCGCAACTAAGCACTTTTCCGCCCATGTCGGGAGGAAAGGTAAAGGCACTCATACTCCTGCCTGGTGTAGTATTTTCTAGCGCCATTGTGTTTGTGCTCGAAGCTATTTTAGATCCCGCAATTGCATCTTTTTGTTTCTTGTTTACACTAGTTTGGCATAATGGACAACAATGAGCTTCTTATTCTATTTCCGATTTAAAACATGGATTGTTTGATGCGAAATTAAAAAACCTATGGAATCTTATTTGCATGCTGGTAGTAATATTAGTATGAACGCTTTGAACACCATTGTTGATAATGATATAGAAAGTTCTAAGCTTGGGGAAGCTGGTTTTCATGATCTTTTTAGTCCTCCAAGCATTGAGGAGAAATTTTTCTTTGATGATACTTTGCCTCCTATTTATGATGATTATAATAGTGGTCTTTTGGTACAACCTACTATGGAGAGTAAATTTTATTGTGATTATACTATGCCTCCTACACTTGATGAGAATAATAATGATAGCTACTTTGTTGAATTTGCTCCCACTACAAGTAATAAAATTGATTATGCTTATGTGAAGAGTAATAATTTTATGCATGAGACTCATGATAAGAATGCTTTATGTGATAGTTATATTGTTGAGTTTGCTCATGATGCTACTGAAAGTTATTATGAGAGAGGAAAATATGGTTGTAGAAATTTTCATGTTACTAAAACACCTCTCTATGTGCTTTTGAAGCTACTTGTTTTATCTTCCTATGCTTGTTACTTTGCTCTTCATGAACTTGTTTATTTACAGATTCCCATGCATAGGAAGCATGTTAGGCTTAAATGTGTTTTGAATTCGCCTCTTGTTGATGCTCTCTTTGCTTCAAATACTATTTTCCTATGAGTGCATCATTAAAACTGTTGAGCCCATCTTAATGGTTATAAAGAAAGAACTTTGGGAGATAACCCATGTGTTATTTTGCTACAGTACTTTGTTTTATATTTGTGTCTTTGGAAGTTGTTTAATACTGTAGCAACCTCTCCTTATCTTAGTTTTGTGTTTTGTTGTGCCAAGTAAAGTCTTTGATAGTAAAGTAAGTACTAGATTTGGATTACTGCGAGTAGTTCCAGATTTCTTTGCTGTCACGATTCTCGGGTCTCTGTAGGTAGCTCCGAAAATTAAGCCAATTTACGTGCATGATCCTCGATATGTCCGCAACTTTCATTCAATTTGAGCATTTTCATTTGAGCAAGTCTGGGGCCATTTTAAAATTCGTCTTTACTTGACTGTCTTGTTTTAATGCATTCTGTCTTTTATTTCGCATTGCCTCTTTTGCTATGTTGGATGAATTTCTTTGATCCATTAATGTCCAATAGAGCTTTATGCAATGTCCAGAAGTGTTAAGAATGATTGTGTCACCTATGAACATGTTAATTTTTATTTGTGCACTAACCCTCTAATAAGTTGTTTTAGTTTGGTGTGGAGGAAGTTTTCAAGGATCAAGAGAGAGTATGATGCAATATGATCAAGGAGAGTGAAAGTTTAAGTTTGGGGATGCCCCGGTGGTTCACCCTTCATATTCTAAGAAGACTCAAGAGTTTAAGCTTGGGGATGCCCAAGGCACTCTTCTTCATCGACAACATTATCGTGTTCCTCCCCAAACTATATTTTTATTCCACACATCTTATGCATCTTGCTTGGAGCGTCGGTTTGTTTTTGTTTTTTGTTTTGTTGTTTGAATAAAATGGATCCTAGCATTCACTTTGTGGAGAGAGACACGCTCCGCTGTAGCATATGGACAAGTATGTCCTTAGGCTCTACTCATAGTATTCATGGCGAAGTTTCTTCTTCGTTAAATTGTTATATGGTTGGAATTGGAAAAATACTACATGTAGTAATTCTAAAATGTCTTGGATAATGTGATACTTTGCAATTGTTGTGCTCATGTTTAAGCTATTGCATCATATACTTTGCACCCATTAATGAAGAAACACTTAGAGCTTGCTAATTTGGTTTGCATATTTGGTTTCTCTAGAGTCTAGATAACATCTAGTATTGAGTTTTGAAATAACAAGGAAGACGGTGTAGAATCTTATAATGTTTACAATATGTCTTTATGTGAGTTTTGCTGCATACCGCTTCATCCTTGTGTTTGCTTCAAATAACCTTTCTAGCCGAAACCTTGTATCGAGAGGGAATACTTCTCATGCATCCAAAATACTTGAGGCCAACCACTATGCAATTTGTGTCCACCATACCTACCTACCACATGGTATTTATCCGCCATTCCAAAGTAAATTGCTTGAGTGCTACCTTTAAAATTCCATCATTCACCTTTGCAATATATAGCTCATGGGACAAATAGCTTAAAACTATTGTGGTATTGAATATGTACTTATGCATTTTATCTCTTATTAAGTTGCTTGTTGTGCGATAACCATGTTTCTGGGGATGCCATTAAACTATTCTTTGTTGAATATCATGTGAGTTGCTATGCATGTCCGTCTTTGTCCGAAGTAAGAGAGATCTACCACCTTTATGGTTGGAGCATGCATCTATTGTTAGAGAAGAACATTGGGCCGCTAACTAAAGCCATGATTCATGGTAGAATTTGGTCATATATCCTCAATCTCATATGAGAATAATAATTGTTGCCACATGCTTATGCATTAAAGAGGAGTCCATTATCTGTCGTCCATGTTGTCCCGGTATGGATGTCTAAGTTGAGAATACAAAAGCGAGAAATCCAAAATGCGAGCTTTCTCCTTAGACCTTTGTACAGGCAGCATGGAGGTACCCCATTGTGACACTTGGTTAAAACATGTGCATTGCAAAGATCCGGTAGTCCAAGCTAATTAGGACAAGGTGCGGGCACTATTAGTATACCATGCATGAGGCTTGCAACTTGTAAGATATAATTTACATAACTCATATGCTTTATTACTACCGTTGACAAAATTGTTTCATGTTTTCAAAAATAAAAGCTCTAGCACAAATATAGCAATCGATGCTTTCCTCTTTGAAGGACCGTTCTTTTTTACTTTTATGTTGAGTCAGTCCACCTATCTCTCTCCACCTCAAGAAGCAAACACTTGTGTGAACTGTGCATTGATTCCTAAACATACTTGCATATTGTACTTGTTATATTACTCTATGTTGACAATTATCCATGAGATATACATGTTATAAGTTGAAAGCAACCGCTGAAACTTAATCTTCCTTTGTGTTGCTTCAATACCTTTACTTTTGATTTATTGCTTTATGAGTTAACTCTTATGCAAGACTTATTAATGCTTGTTTTGAAGTACTATTCATGAAAGTCTTTGCTTTATGATTCACTTGTTTACTCATGTGTCATTACCATTGTTTTGATCGCTGCATTCATTACATATGTTTAAAAAATAGTAGGATCAAGGTTATGATGGCATGTCACTCCTAAATTATCTTTGTTATCGTTTTACCTCCTCGGGACGAGCAGAACTAAGCTTGATGCTTGATACGTCTCCAACGGATCGATAATTTCTTATGTTCCATGCCATATTATTGATGATACCTACATGTTTTATGCACACTTTATGTCATATTCGCATTTTCTCGAACTAACCTATTAACGTCAAGTGCCGCTTGTCATGTCACTGCTTTTGGTTTCAGAAACTTAGTAACGAAATATTCTTTAATTGGACGAAATCAAGTCCCAGGGGGGCCTATTTTGCCACGAACCTTCCAGAAGACCGAGGATAAGAAGTGGGGCCACGAGGCGACACCCGTCAAGGCCAAGGAGGGGCCCGCCGCCCTATGGTGTGGGCCCTCGTCAGCCCTCCGACTGCCCTTCCGCCTAGTTAAAGCCTCCGTCGCGAAAACCCCGATGCAAAAAACCACGATACGGAAAACCTTCCGAGCCGTCGCCATCGCGAAGCCAAGATCCGGGGGACAGGAGTCTCTGTCCGGCACGCCGCCGGAGCGGGGAAGTGCCCCTAAGGCTTCTCCATCGACACCACGCCATCTCCACCGCCATCTTCATCACTGCTGCTGCTCCCATGAGGAGGAAGTAGTTCTCCATCGAGGCTCTGGGCTGTACCCTGTGAGCATGTGGTTCATCTCTCCTATGTACTTCAATACATGAGCTGCTTTATATGATTGAGATTCATATGATGATGCTTGTAATCTAGATGTCACTATGCTAGTCAAGAGAGTTTTACTTATGTGATCTCCGGAGACTCCTTGTCCCACGTGTGTAAAGGTGATGTGCACCGTGTGGGTCTCTTAGGCTATATTTCACAGAGTACTTATTCACTGTTATGAATGGCGTAGTGAAGTGCTTATTTATATATCTTTATGATTGTAATGTGTTTTGTATCACAATTTATCTATGTGCTACTCTGGGGATGTGTTATTAAAGTAGTTTATTCCTCCCGCACGGTGTAATGGTGATGGGTGCATCCGTGTTAGTACTTGGCGTATGCTATGATCATGATCTCTTGTAGATTGCGAAGTTAACTATTGCTATGATAGTATTGATGTGTTCTATTCCTCCTACGTATGCATGAAGGTGACAGTGTGCATGCTATGTGTACTTGGTTTAGTCGTGTTGATCTTTCTTGCACTCTAAGGTTATTTAAATATGAACATTGAATTGTGGAGCTTGTTAACTCCCGCATTGAGGGTTTGTGTAATCCTACGCAATGTGTTCATCATCCAACAAGAGTGTAGAGTATGCATTTATCTATTCTCTTATGTGTCAAAGTTGAGAGTGTCCACTAGCGAAAGTCTAATCCCTAGGCCTTGTTCTAAATACTGCCATCGCTGCTTGTTTACCGTTTTACCGTTACTACCGCGTTACTACCGATGCTGCCACAACGTTTGTTTACCGTCCTGGCAAAGCACTTTTCTCGGGTGCCGTTGTTACTACTTATTCATACCACCTGTGGATTTCACTATCTCTTCGCCGAACTAGTGCACCTATTAGGTGTGTTGGGGACACAAGAGACTTCTTGGTTTGTGGTTGCAGGGTTGCATGAGTGGGATATCTTTGACCTCTTCCTCCCGGAGTTCGATAAACTTTGGGTGATCCACTTAAGGGAAACTTGCCGCTGTTCTACAACCCTGCTCTTGGAGGCCCAACACCGTCTACAAGAATAGAAGCTCCCGTAGACATCATGCATCGTTTCTTCGCAAACAATCATCATCTTCCACACAATACGTTTAATCCTTTGTTCACAGCAAAGCGGGTGAGATTGACAACCTCACCGTTGCCGCTGGGGCAAAGTACTCATGGATTGTGCAGGTTCCACGTTGGCGCCGGAATCCCCGGTGTTGCGCCGCACTACACCCGCGCCATCAACCTTCAACGTGCTTCTGGGCTCCTACTGGTTCGATAAACCTTGGTTTCTCATCAGGAAACTTGTTGATGTACGCATCACACCTTCCACTTGGGGTTCCCAACGCGGCGTGTGCTTTACACGTCACGGGCTCACCGTCTTCGTGAAATAATAATCTTCAAACTAGGTCCATTTGACTCATTTAGGTCCCCGAAAGTTAAAAATACAGTAAAAACAAGGATTTCTATTCTCACAGAAAGTTATAACCAAAATAAGGAGGCTGCTGGTAACCAAAATCAATATAAAACATGAATATAACATCATATATGTTGCAAATATGTTTGCAATAAAGTGCAAAGTTCATGTATGTATTTTACATGCATCACACACTTCTTTCAAACAAAAAGGTTTACATAAGGGTGCTCCTTTATCTCCTTTCCTTTTAATATTCTTGCTATCCTCATCGTAAGAGCCAAAAAGTATGGCCAAGTTAGTGTGGTTTGATACCACTTTTGGTGGATGAGGGTATTTTATTTTGCAAAAGATGCTGCTGATATTATTTTATTCATGGTGCATGATCTTTTAAAAGCCCTTAATACGAACATGGTTCTCCTGATTAACAACTTTAAGGTCTCAAAAGAAATTTCCACAACAAGAAGATTTTTTTGCTTTGGGAAGGTGAAAGAAGTTGAGAACACAGCACAATTTTTTGGGTGTGATATAGGTTCTTTTCCATTTAAATATCTTTGAAATCCCATTTTTCCATAATCTTAAAATGGAGAACGGAAAACCGGTAGAATTTCGATTTGAAAAAAAGCTAAGTTTTTGGGTGGGTAAAATGTTTTCCTATGGTTATCATCTTATTCTCATAAAATCTGCCTACGAGTATGTAATCTTTATGCTACCCTTTTGAAAAATTCCTATGAGAAGAAGGTTAGATTTTAGGTCTCATACAAGCGATGGCCAAAAAATAAATATAGGCTAACCAAATGGGCAATGAACACCAAATGATTAGGGAGGCTTAGGGTGGAGGTGTTAAAACTGAACAACAAGAGTTTACATAGCAAATGGCTATATAAACTTATGAATGAAGTGATATGCTGCAAGAGCCCCTACACAACAAATACTTAAAAACAAAAAAGTTGTCTCAAATTTCATGAACTCCCACAGACTCTCCCTTTTGGAAAACGCTTAATGCATATCAAAGATGATCGAAGCTAGTAGATGTTCCACTCGTAGTTGGTGATGGGAAAACAATATATTTTGGGAGGATACATGGCTAGGTGATGGACTTTAAAGGACCAATATCCAACCTTATACGCATTGTTAATCACTCGAATATGTCGAAGATAGATGTGATGGATTCATCCCTATAAACATAGGTTTCAAACGTAGTCTCATCAGGACTGGCTGGGCACATCTAGTTACACGTCTTATGTGGGTCCAATTACTCTGATTAGGATGTGTCACTTTGGTGGTCCCTTACTTTGATTTATTTTTATCACAACGCGTAGTTACACTTGTTTAATGGCTAATATGTATGTCAAAATTTATATTTGGAAAATCACAGCATTCACTAATAACGGCTTTTTATGTGGTTCCTACATAAGAAAGTGATTTTAACAAAGGTAATCTCATTAAGCGAATCGGGCATGGTTGTTCTAAATGATGTTTTTGTGATCAGGCCGAGACCATATAACATCTCTTTGCCTTTGCCCTTCTCAAGAATTTATGGAGGATCATTTACATGAATTTTATATTTCTCCGCCTTCAACTTTTACAAATTTATTTGGTAATTGGTTAAATGGTGTTAATAAAGTATTAAAGTGTCTGTTAGAGTTGGTGTTTTTGTTTTATTGTGGGCTATATGGTTTATCCGTAATGATGTCATCTTTAACAAAAAGAAGTAACTATCTTTTCTCCGTGGCTTTATTTGTTACTCATCGGGCTCATATGTGGTCTTATCTTGATAAGGTAAAGGTGGGCGATCTTCATGAGACGAAGATCGGCTTGACGATCCGAATAAACGTGCAAAAACTCTCAAAGGCAACAATGAAATCGTTAGGACAATTTCCTGGGAGTTATTGACTTATGGTGCACGATCACCGACTCAGTGAGGGTCATAATTTCCACTGGAATCGAGAACAAGTAATAACCAATGATGCAATCAGAATATTGCAGATATAGATGAAAGCTTTATTAAAAAGGTGGGATTCCGAATAGTCGGTCTTGTTCTGGGCGTTGGCCTCAAAATAAGTACACGAGAGTTGCAGCAATGACTAACTTTTAATCTAATCAACACCTCAAATCATTCAAGACAGGTATCATCGCCTGGCCTAACCCGACGATATGGGTTCTCGTTGTGAAATACGTCAGGCAAAGTCCAACGACGTTTTTTTCGGTCCGTCGCGCTAGCGCCTTCCGCTACTTTAAAATCGGACCACAGTGGGCATGCTTCTGGAGCCTGATCGGCCGACACATGCAAAATTCACATAGTAAGTGCACGCCAGACCGGGCATGACGCGCCAACCACTTGTAACCCCGTGGGGTAGATGGTAGCCCACACGAGGCCTCGCCACGCCTTAAGCGGGCCGGGGTCAGCCTGACATAGTTTGACCGACAACTATAGTTGGGCTGTCCATTAGTTACGTGGCCGTGCCTAACTTAAGGTTGATCGTCAAAACTTAAATGGGTCGGCCGATTTAACATGTGGGGTCCACTCACAAGGCATCGGGCCGCCTAAGAAGCAAGTGGTCAAGCCAAATGCATGTGTCCCACTTTCCAAGTGGGTTCACCATTTAGTATGTGGGGTCCACCATATAGTAAGTGGGCCGGCCCAACAAGATAGTGGCCGGGCTAAAAACACAGTGGGTCCCACTTTCCCGTTAAAGGGCCGGCATTTAGGGTGTGGGGTCCACCATATAGCAAGGGGGGCCAACAAGATAGTGGGCCGGGCTGGTGCTACAGGGTCCCACCTTCTCAAGCAGCGTCGACCATTTAGTATGTGGTCCACCATATAAAGAGATGGCTACCAACAAGATAGTGGGCCGGCCCAATAAGCATGCGGGTCCCACCTTCCTGTTAAAGGGCTGGCCCATTTAGTATGTGGGTCCACTATATAGCAAGTGGGCTGCCCAACAAGATGAGCGGGCCGGGCCAAAAACACATGTGGGTCCCACCTTCCTGTTAAAGGGCCGGCATTTACCATGTGGGACCACCATATACCAAATGGGCTGGCCCAACAAGATAGTGGGCCGGCCCAATAAGCATGTGGATCCCACTATCGTGTAACCGGGCCGGCCTACTAAAGAAGTGGGCTGGCCCAAAATGAAAGTGGGTCCCACACTACTGTAAGTGGGCCGGCCCAATCTGTTGTAGTGCCCTACTTGTTTGACTAGTCAACATGCATTAAATTTCATGAGCCTAAAATCTGATATCAATGATACACACAATTACATACACAAATAAAAAAAAGTAGGAAAATTACAAGGCAATTCATGTGCCCAAATAAAAAAATTACATAGAATCATTGAGGACTTCTATTAGCATCATCAATAACACGCTGATATTTGGCAATCGCCTTGATTGAATCTTGTGTACTCTTTGTCAACATATCAGCTACAGATCTTAAAGCAACAATACCATGTCTTTTATAAAGTACAGCCTTGAGATATTTACTGTTTGATGAAAGCAATGGTCTAGGTTGACGGCTATGAGAGGATGCATCAGAAGAAAGATCAGAACTTTTTGTGGGCCTCCTTCTAATGAAGATTGCTTCATCACAATTGCATTCTGATAATAATGCAAAAAGAGTTAAACGATGAACTATGCAAACATTTATTATGCAATGTAGATATAAGATAATAACAAGTTGCATAAATAAGACAATGTATGAAACTTGTACTAAGCACAAACTTACATCATAATGTTGCACAGGGTCGCTACAGATCCTTTTTGGCGACTATCTTCTAATGATGATTGCTTCATTAAAACTGCATTCTGGTAACATTGCAAACATAGTTACAACAATTAACTATTCAAACATGTATTACGCAATGTAGAGATCAGATAATAGCATGTAGCAGAAATAAGCACAAGATAAGATAAGATGCATGTACTAAGCACATACTGGCTCACTGCAGGTCCTTCTCTTGCGTGCACTGTGGTCAACATGCCTGTCATTTTAGGTTCAGCCATCAAGTGAAATGCTAATCCTCCTACTCCATTGTCCTTAATCTGTGTTTAGATATCACATTTAAGACCAAGTCAGCTGGTTTCAAATAACAAAAACTTGAGTTGCCAAATGAATAAGCCAATATTTACCAGATATCAGATTAAAACCAACTAGATGTTGCTTTGCATGAGATACGAATTTCAGATATTCAGATTTAGAGTAGGGTAATGCCAAGGTTTTCCACATAAAGTAAACTGGCATTAAGAATGACCAAATGTCGGTTCAAATCACCTTCGCAGTTTCTCCAAGACAAGCATATCAAATAGGCAAAAACATAGTAAAGCATGAATGGCATTGCTATGGAAGGGTTCCAAGTGTTAATCTCTTGCATAAGGAACAATGCATATAGGTTATAGATAATAACGGAAGTAAACTGCAAAATTACCAACCAAGAACTCGATTCCAACCTTCCCTAGCGTCCCCGCTGTTAATGTTGGATGTTCTAATAAGTGGTTCGCATGATCAATCCCTAGAAAAATAACATTGACAAGTCAGTCTATGATAATACAAAGACCAGACATGCACGCAGCAATAACTATATAAGCTAAAGACGAGGTATAATAGAAAGCAGATTGGAAATGCACATAGCATGATTATAAAAGCAGTGTGAGAATAGCAGACACGAGAAAACAGCTAGCGGTGAGCTAATGACGTGGTATAAGAACAAGCAGATTGGAAATGCCCATAGCATGACTATAAAAGCAGTGCGACAATAGCATGCAGTACAAAAACAGTTGGCAGCAAATGAATGGGTATAAGGCTATAAATATGTGGATGCACACAGGTGTCAGTAGAATGAACAGGATGGTAGCGACCGGATAATGCTTTTGTACTGTACAATATTTAAACAAACTTCATGCGAAGCAACACATCAAGAAAGTTAACGGCATATGAGATCTGCAAATAACTACACAAAACATGGCTAAAGAAACACCGCGATCTAACGGGCCAGCGTACTAACCAAGCTGCAGGGGGTGGACGGGGGCGGCAACTTGCATTCCAGCGGCGGCGAACGCGGGAGACGATGAATCGACCTGTTTCGTAGAAGCGCGTTAGTGAAGCAGATCTGTTACTGGCAAGGGATTCG
Source organism: Lolium multiflorum (assembly GCA_030979885.1). Taxonomy (NCBI): domain Eukaryota; kingdom Viridiplantae; phylum Streptophyta; class Magnoliopsida; order Poales; family Poaceae; genus Lolium; species Lolium multiflorum. The sequence continues at coordinate 35,124 of JAUUTY010001303.1, forward strand.
GTGAAGTTGATACAGCCGCTGCGCCGAGGTAGCCTGGGTGGCGAGGTCGGCGGTGAAGCGCATCCGTCGGTGGCGAAGTCGGTGAAGCAGATCCGTCGTGGCGAGGTCGGCGCAGCTGCATCCGTCGTGACGAGCGGGGAGCGGATCAGGTGGGTGGACAGCCAACACGATCAAGGCTGTTGGAGGAGTATGCCGGTGGCGGATCTAGTACTGTAGAGAGTCAGAGCTTTGGCGTGTGAGAGTATTTTTGAGCTAATGGGGCGAATGGTTGGTGGGTGGGTGTGGGCCTGTGGAGGGTTCGGGATCTAGGCAAGATATTTCATTGTTACCGAATGAGCCCTCCATGGTCGGTGTAGCTTCCGGACCAGGGTTAAAAGGGTAAAACTGGTCACGGGATTTTCGAATGGATGCGGCGGGATGATTTGGCGCGCGGCCGAAATTTTCAGTTTCAAGCTACGAGCAGAACGACAAAAATAATGTTCTTCCCCAGGGAGCTCTCATTTCTTCCTCTTCTCTTTCTCTCTCGAGTCTTTCCCACTCCCCCGGCTCCTCTCCCCCTTCTCTCCGGCGGCCTCGCCGGCCGGAGACGAGGCCGACTTCTCTCTGTATATTGTACACCCTCCGAACTAAATTAATTGATTCAACTTTCCTTAGACGTGTATGTATCTAGAGTAAAAACATGTGTGGATACATCCATATTTAGATAAGCAAAGTTGAGTCAGCTAATTTGGATCCGAGGGAGTTAGTGTTGTTGTAAGCTTAGATCCAGTGTTTCCCATGAGCAGAATGGCGCAATGGAGTCGGGATCTCGTCATCGGCTTCAGATCTGGCTCGGTGAATCTGGGATCTTGCCGCCAAACCTCGATCCGGTGCCATCAATGTGATGGCGCTAACGGTGAGGCTTGCTTTGGTCAGTGCTTCAGATCTGGCCAATGGGGAAGTCAAGCTGCTAAAGTTCACAAGCTCGGGGCATACGACGGCGTCATCCGTCTTGCCCGTGCACATCTTGGCCTTTCAGCGGCCCTTCTCAGAGCCAATATGCCGTTGCTGAGGCCCTTCTTCTCCTTCGTCCTGGCGACTACCGGCGACACCGTCCCAAGTGGTGCGTCCCCGGCGACGGAGTTGCTGGAAAGGATGCGGAGCAGAGATCTGATGTGCGGTCGAGAAGGACTCGATTGATTTTCTTCTATATGTTTTGGGGTCCTTTTTGTAAAGTTGCAGTTCTATTAGTTATTGTCTAGTACTTTTGGTCCTCTATGTAATTTTTTGGACTAGTTTCCATTGGCACTGATAAACTTGAATTTTGACAAGTTCACAGGGAAAAAATTCCTTTGCACATATGGCCTATCATGTATAAACATTCTTGAGATTTAAACTATATGTAATGTGCCATGCATTAACCCTAAACCATATATATGTAACTAACCCTAGCTGATCAAACCCTACTTAATTAAAACAAATAACCCTAAACTATATGCATGCACTTTATGCGCAAAGGCGCGGGTGCCTCTAATAATGTGTGCACTCGATCGATGATCCCTAAACCTTATACAACCCTAAAACCATAATCCCTAATCCCTAAACCCTAAACACCCTAAACACTAAACCCTATACCCTAAACCCTAACCCTAAACCCTAATTAAACCCTATATATAGGCCAACGACACTTAATTGTGCATCAAGCAGGTGCCTCGCGGTCCTCTAATTAAATTAAATGTGCCATGCATTAACCCTAAACCATATATATGTAACTAACCATAGCTAATCAACTCTACTTAATGAAAACACATAACCCTAAAGTATACTAGCTATAACCCGATCTAATAAAAACATGCTCTATATATAGCAGCTAGCTAGCAAACCGTAGATTAACACCAATTAATATATACATGGCCTATATCGATCATGTTGTATAACATATCCCTGAGATTCATTAATTAATTATATAATTATCGTGATAAATTAATTAACTCTAATTTTGACAAGTTCTCTCGAATGAAAACACATTTGATTAAGTTGCCTCATAATATATATATATAATTAGTGTGCATGCATGTCCTACCATGCATTCGTGCATATGTTTTAATGTATATTTGAACATATTCTTGGGGATTTCAATCTCTCTCTCGATCATCTATATATCGTTGGTGGCCAAAAAAACACACATATATATGCATGCAATTTATGCGTAAAGGCGCGGGTGCCTCTAATAATGTGTGTGCGCACTCGATCGATGATCCCTAAACCTTAAACAACCCTAAAACCGTAAATATATAATCCCTAATCCCTAAACCTAAACACCCTAAACACTCACTACAAGAAATATGCTAACTTGCGACCCTCCATATTGGTCGCTCTATGGTCATTGTCTACCGTCTATGACCTTGTTTTGACCAAAATATGTTGGTCGCCAGTTGAGCGTCACTGACGGCTCACAACGACCTTTCTTTTTGAATGGTCGAGACAATATGACTAAAATCGAAGGTCATAGATCCTATGACCAATTTTTTGGTCAGGGGCAACAAGCTTGTCCACGTCAGATCCTACGTGGCAAACCTACGTGGCAGGTTTGAAAACAAAATCAGCCCAGCCCAATTTGTTGCTTTACATGGGCTAAGCCCAACACTTCAGCCTATTAATATTTTTTCACTGTCACTTCGTGTAGGTTAATTGGGCCAGGCCCAACAATTCTTATTTTCGGCCTTGGCCTTTTTGCCTGAATGGTTTTAGTAGTTTTCCTGTTTCCATGTGGGTCCAATTATTAGTGGAGCCCAGATGTCAGTGCAAATACTTGACAGATTAGATTTTCTGATTAGTCAGGTTGTGCAGATATCAATTTCCATATTTTGCCAGAAAACAATAAAAGAACATACAAATCAGATCAGGCAGAAATCACAAGTTGTACTTCAAATAACAACCATAATACATCTATTACAAAGAATCAGTCTATTACACAGAATCTTTCTATTACATCGTATAATAACTAAATTTTGGCTGAGTAAGGAATCACGCCTATTCAAACTTCTTTCAGCCTGGAACTTCTGTAGAACATGTGCTTCCTGTTGATTAAGAAAACTGATGTGTTCAGAAACAAAGCATCTCCACTACAATTACATAGAAAAATAATATATTTTGTTGTCAAAAGTTACAGCAGATATCAAACAAAACCCTGCGATGCACAGTAAGCACAATTTCATTAAAATATATAGCAACAGGTTACTTACCGAGAGTTACTGTTAGCTCGCCCCTCACCATCATGTAGCATGCAACCTTCTCATTACCGCCGGATACCAAAAGACCTAACGGTGTACCTCGCTGCAACAACACCATATAATCGCAGTCAGCAACAACAACAATGACTATACTGAACATGGAGGAAAAGAACGGATTGGCTTTAAGTAACATACCCTTGGAAAACACCGCTGATTGGTCCGCTCACCTGCTCCAGCACCTAGCAAATAAATGAAAACAATGCAGTTAAAAGCGTGGTTTGCAAGGAAGGCGTATTTCCATCACAACTTATTCAGATAGATCACTTTAACTACTTGGTGCAGCCATGATTTTTTTTTGCCTGAATTACCGTACAAGGGAAGTGCCTATGGTGACATTCAGAATACACAAATGAAAGCCAATCCAGAACTACCAGAAATGGTGCAAACATGACAATCCAAACTAAGTTACATGGTAGCACGTCATTTGTAGCACAAGCTTATCAGGCATACAAGCTCAAAGAGCTAATCAACTTATAAATTATTTATTAACAAGGCAAAGCTGATGTTATACAGAGATGAATTCAGAGCCAATTGTTCCATGCACCAAATATGCATCAGATTTCTAAATGAACCTCGAGTCATATCTAGATGACATAACCATTTTAAACCTGCTGCCTTTTTTTGACCATAAAACCTGCCACTTGCAAGCAGCTGGCTACTGACTACTCGAACACAGGCTGCAGAGTAGGTGACAAATAAGCTGGAATAGTTCCGAGCACTACATCACAGGTTGACACACATGAATTAGAAACATCTCCTACCAAATGCTTAGTTTCATCGCATATGAAGGGTACTAGGACCATCTCCCAGCCACTAGTTCCTAGAACTTTACCTGCATGAAGGGTACTCCTCGAAAACTTGTGCGTTGATTATCTGCATGATCGCTTCTGTATTAGCCTGTGAAATGAGCAAACATAAGTAAGAAAATTAGTAAAATATAAAAGAAAAAAGGCCAGAGGAGTTTACTATCAACTACAAAGTACAAAATAAATGGATCTAATTCCTCAGGCAACTAAAACAAAACCAAGATTTTGCAATTAGTCAGGAGAGTAAAACAGGGTAATTTCCAGATTTCAATGATACTACAGAACAACAAAGCTTACAGGAAGCAGAATTTTATTTTGTAGGCAACTTTAAATACTGTCTCCCTCCAATATTAGCAAAATAGCAGTATATCTCAACATTTCGCATTTATAAATTACAGATAATCACATCCACTTGAAAGTGTGTACACTGTCCAAACTAGTCATAACTATACTAAGTAGATCTCAGAAACATGGAACAAGGTTTTCAAAAAGCTACACCTCTATCTCAACAATCTCTTGTGGTTGTCAACTCATAGTAATAGATTGCAGGCTATCCTGCGAACTTCTAGCAAAAGCTTGGGCTTCAGCGAAATCAACAAACGAGGACATTTAAATTTATGAGAACCTAGACGGTGTTGTCAATGTGGTAGGGCAGCTGGTTCTTGAGCTCTCCTAGTTCTGCTAGATCGTCCTACACCGCGCACAAACAAGCAACCATATAAGACAACTATGAACTGAGGTAAAAATAAATATAGCACAAGCCTACCTAAGAAACAAATTATCATCTAAATTCAATATACTAGCAGTAACTATCACATACTGCAGCTAAATCTGCATTTTATTACAATCTTGCAAGGTAACAACAGTGTATAAATATGTGCGTTTAATTGAGAAATCTTTGAGCTTTGCTATGGATGTTCAGTGATTAAATATCAGAAAGTCCATCAAATTGAAAGCTATGGGTGTCCCAACATGAGGGCAGTGTGTAAAAATACGAACTTATAAAACACTCCTCAAGTATCATCTATACAAAACTGTATAGATGTCTATGTAATCAAAGATGCAAGGAAACAAGAACAGGTGGAACGATCTTTCAGGTCAATACATATTCAATTGCATCCTGAACAGTCACATATATTCAACAAATCAGAATGAAGAATCATACATGCCAAATGTTCAGAATAACATTTATTCCAGATCTAGGCTGAGAATTTACTAAGTTCATGCATAAATAGATCTACAGGCCATTTGAACCCATCCAAGAATTCTAGAGATAAAACAGCAAGAGCTAGCCTAAGAACCCTAGCAGGAAAAGCAGTGTGATTTCATATCGAAATAGAGCCTAGCAAGCAACCATTATGTAGGCCTCGTAGCAACTGTGGGGCGGCCCAAAACATAGTGATACTGGTACGAGAATTAAGCGGGCGACCTAGGAGGTGGAAAAGGATGAGAGAAGATGGCAACATCACCTTGTTGAGATCGGGAAACTGGCTATAGTCACCGAATCCAGTAGCTTAAGAACTGATACCGCAACCAAATTCGTCGGGGCGGGTAGCGATCTCATCCATCACGGTTGGATCTAGTTGCAGCACGAGGGCCTGGTGCTGAGCCTGCGACACCAATAGCAAATCGAATCAGAACCTATCAAAACGGCACGAAAGGTCGAGGAAACAGATCGAGAAGGGGAGAGATGGGAACGATCTGGGGAAGATGGTAAGGAGAGATGTCAGGGGAGGAGGGATCCAGCTGTAGAGAGGTTGGGGTCGCGGGTCAAGATTGCTTGGTTGTAAGCTCGGCGTCTAGATCCATCAGCCTCGTGGATTGGTCCACATCATCATCTCTCGGCGCCGACGATTGTGAGGCCTTCCATCCGTGAGTAGTCGACAAAGGCCGGTGCCTCCTTGCTCACCAGATCAGACACGGCGGTGGCCATGGGGGATTGCCTCTGCTGCGAGGTGCGATGAGTGGGGGATGGGAGGGCCGGGGTGGCGGCATGCTTGGCAGCGGAATCGGCGTGGCGCGGTGGGGGATTGGATGGGAAGAGAAATGGTGGGCGGCGGCGGAGGGAGATGAGCTAGGGTTAGAGAATATGTGGGGCACCGTGGCAGTTTCGGTGGGTTGAGGGTACTTAGCGGAATTTTTGTTTCGCTGGGCGGGGAAACGAGACGGGTCGCGCGCGAGTCCAATTTCTGATCCCGCGGGCGTGTTTTCGGTTAGGAATTTGACTAGGCGGACTTAACATGTGACTGCCCAGCGGGATCAAAGGACATATACGTTAATATTTATTTATGGCATTGTTTAAAATAATGTTCTCATAATCTCATATTCTACACATCTTTTCATCCCGACATTGCAAATAATTTCAAAATATTTATAGATACCTCTCCCCAAAATATATACCCTATCGCATAATTTTCAGCATTTATTTTTCACGGACGCGCATGTCTCACAAACCTGCATAGTGTGGTGGATCTGCTTGCCTAGTAGGTACTATTTAGACACCTAAGCGAAAGTTGACACATGTATATGACACGTAGGCACAATTGATGAGGTGGCCGACCAATCATTCCAAGGCATCATGAATTAGTAGCTACGACTATTTAAATTGGTTGTAACCCGCTAAAGATAAGGTCGTAGACTGTATAATCTTCTCCTATGACCATTTTGTTTAAGGAAATTATGACCTATCTAACCCGAATGGTCCTAAAAATTTAGGATTTGGACCTCCCACATGGCTTACAACCAATTATCGTGACATGGTCATAGAGTTGTGACTAATTTATATGTGGTCACCGTAATAAGGTCACTAGTTAACACATTTCTTGTAGTGACTAAACCCTAAACCCGGCCTAGACCCTAACCCTAACCCTAACCCTAAACCCTAGCTAACCCTAAAACCCTAATTAAACCCTATGTATAGGCCAACGACACTTAATTGTGCATCGAGCAGCCCAGGGTGCCTCGCGGTCCTCTAATTAAATTAAATGTGCCATGCATTAACCCTAAACCATATATATGTAACTAACCCTAGCTAGCTAATCAACCCTACTTAATTAAAACACATAACCCTAAACTATACTAGCTAGCTATAACCCGATCTAATAAAAACATGCTCTATATGTAGCAGCTAGCTAGCAAACCGTAGATTAACACCAATTAAAATATACAAGGCCTATATCGATCATGTTGTTTAACATATCCCTGAGATTCATTAATTAATTATATAATTATTGTGATAAATTAATTAACTTGAATGTTGACAAGTTCTCTCGAATGAAAACACATTTGATTAAGTTGCCTCGTAATATATATATAATTAGTGTGCATGCATGGCCTACAATGCATTCGCGCATATATTTTATTGTATATTTGAACATATTCTTGGGATTTCTCTTTCTCTCGATCATCTATATATCAGGGTGGCCCAAAAACACACACATATATACGCATGCATGCACTTTATGCGTAAAGGCGCGCGTGCCTCGATCTAATAATGTGCACTCGATGATCCCTAAAACCTTAAACAACCCTAAAACACTAAATCACTAATCCCTAAACCCTAAACCCTAAACACCCTAAACACTAAACCCTATACCCTAGACCCTAAACCCTAACCCTAACCCTAACCCTCTGCCCTAGCTAACCCTAAACCCTAATTAAACCCTATGTATAGGCCAACGACACTTAATTGTGCATCGAGCAGCCCAGGGGTGCCTCGCGGTCCTCTAATTAAATTAATTAAATGCGCCATGCATTAACCCTAAACCATATATATATGTAACTAACCCTAGCTAATCAACCCTACTTAATTAAAACACATAACCCTAAACTATACTAGATATAACCCGATCTAATAAAAACATGCTCTATATATAACAGATAGCTAGCAAACCGTAGATTAACACCAATTAAAATATACATGGCCTATATCGATCATGTTGTATAACATATCCCTGAGATTCATTAATTAATTATATAATTATCGTGATAAAATATTTAACTTGAATTTTGACAAGTTCTCTCGAATGAAAACACATTTGATTAAGTTGCCTCATAATATATATATAATTAGTGTGCATGCATGGCCTACAATGCATTCGTGCATATATTTTAATGTATATATGAACATATATATTCTTGGGGATTTCAATCTCTCTCTCTCTCTCGATCATCTATATATCGTTGGTGGCCCAAAAAACACACATATATACGCATGCACTTTATGCGTAAAGGCGTGCGCGAGTGCCTCTAATAATGTGTGTACGCACTCGATCGATGATCCCTAAACCTTAAACAACCCCTAAATTAAACCTTAAATCCCTAATCCCTAATAGTCCCTAATCCCTAATCCCTAAACCCTAAACACCCTAAACGCTAAACCCTAAACCCTAAACCTAACACTAACCCTAAAACCCCAACCCTAACCCTAACCCTAACCCTAACCCTACCCCTAACCCTAACCCTAACCCTAAACCCTAGCTAACCCTAAACCCTAAACCCTAGACCCTAAACCCTAGACCCTAAACCCTAACCCTAACCCTAACCCTAACCCTAAACCCTAACCCTAACCCTAAAACCCTAATTAAACCCTATGTATAGGCCAACGACACTTAATTGTGCATCGAGCAGGCCAGGGGTGCCTCGCGGCCCTCTAATTAAATTAAATGTGCCATGCATTAACCCTAAACCATATATATGTAACTAACCCTAGCTAGCTAATCAACCCTACTTAATTAAAACACATAACCCTAAACTATACTAGCTAGCTATAACCGATCTAATAAAAACATGCTCTATATATAGCAGCTAGCTAGCAAACCGTAGATTAACACCAATTAAAATATACATGGCCTATATCGATCATGTTGTTTAACATATCCCTGAGATTCATTAATTAATTATATAATTATCGTGATAAATTAATTAACTTGAATTTTGACAAGTTCTCTCGAATGAAAACACATTTGATTTAGTTGCCTCATAATATATATATAATTAGTGTGCATGCATGGCCTACAATGCATTCGTGCATATATTTTATTTTATATTTGAACATGTTCTTGGGATTTCAATCTCTCTCGATCATCTATATCATCGTTGGTGGCCAAAAAACACACATATATACGCATGCACTTTATGCGTAAAGGCGCGGTGCCGCCTCTAATAATGTGTGCGCACTCGATCGATGATCCCTAAAACCTTAAACAACCCTAAAACCCTAAATCCCTAATCCCTAAACCCTAAACCCTAAACACCCTAAACACTAAACCCTATACCCTAGACCCTAAACCCTAACCCTAACCCTAACCCTCTCCCCTAGCTAACCCTAAACCCTAATTAAACCCTATGTATAGGCCAACGACACTTAATTGTGCATCGAGCAGGCCAGGGGTGCCTCGCGGTCCTCTAATTAAATTAATTAAATGCGCCATGCATTAACCCTAAACCATATATGTGTAACTAACCCTAGCTAATCAACCCTACTTAATTAAAACACATAACCCTAAACTATACTAGATATAACCCGATCTAATAAAAACATGCTCTATATATAACAGCTAGCTAGCAAACCGTAGATTAACACCAATTAAAATATACATGGCCTATATCGATCATGTTGTATAACATATCCCCGAGATTCATTAATTAATTATATAATTATCGTGATAAATTATTTAACTTGAATTTTGACAAGTTCTCTCGAATGAAAACACATTTGATTAAGTTGCCTCATAATATATATATAATTAGTGTGCATGCATGGCCTACAATGCATTCGTACATATATTTTAATGTATATATATATGAACATATATATTCTTGGGGATTTCAATCTCGATCTCTCTCTCGATCATCTATATATCGTTGGTGGCCCAAAAACACACATATATACGCATGCACTTTATGCGTAAAGGCGCGCGGGTGCCTCTAATAATGTGTGTGCGCACTCGATCGATGATCCCTAAACCTTAAACAACCCCTAAAACCTTAAATCCCTAATCCCTAAACCCTAAACACCCTAAACACTAAACCCTAAACCCTAAACCCTAACCCTAACCCTAACCCTAACCCCAACCCTAACCCTAACCCTAACCCTAACCCTAACCCTAAACCTTAGCTAACCCTAAACCCTAAACCCTAGACCCTAAACCCTTAAACCCTAACCCTAACCCTAACCCTAACCCTAAACCCTAGCTAACCCTAAAACCCTAATTAAACCCTATGTATAGGCCAACGACACTTAATTGTGCATCGAGCAGGCGAGGGGTGCCTCGCGGTCCTCTAATTAAATTAAATGTGCCATGCATTAACCCTAAACCATATATATGTAACTAACCCTAGCTAGCTAATCAACCCTACTTAATTAAAACACATAACCCTAAACTATACTAGCTAGCTATAACCCGATCTAATAAAAACATGCTCTATATGTAGCAGCTAGCTAGCTAGCAAACCGTAGATTAACACCAATTAAAATATACATGGCCTATATCGATCATGTTGTATAACATATCCCCGAGATTCATTAATTAATTATATAATTATCGTGATAAATTAATTAACTTGAATTTTGACAAGTTCTCTCGAATGAAAACACATTTGATTAAGTTGCCTCATAATATATATATATATAATTAGTGTGCATGCATGGCCTACAATGCATTCGTGCATATATTTTAATGTATATTTGAACATATATATTCTTGGGGATTTCAATCTCGATCTCTCTCGATCATCTATATATCGTTATTGGTGGCCCAAAAAACACACATATATACGCATGCACTTTATGCGTAATTAAAGGCGCGCGCGGGTGCCTCTAATAATGTGTGTGCGCACTCGATCGATGATCCCTAAACCTTAAACAACCCCTAAAACCTTAAATCCCTAATCCCTAATAATCCCTAATCCCTAATAATCCCTAATCCATAATCCCTAAACCCTAAACACTCTAAACACTAAACCCTAAACCCTAAACCCTAGCCCTAGCCCTAACCCTAACCCTAACCCTAAACCCTAGCTAACCCTAAACCCTAAACCCTAGACCCTAACCCTAAACCTAACCCTAAACCCTAGCTAACCCAAAAACCCTAATTAAACCCTATGTATAGGCCAACGACACTTAATTGTGCATCGAGCAGCGGGTGCCTCGCGTCCTCTAATTAAATTAAATGTGCCATGCGCGCATTAACCCTAAACCATATATATGTAACTAACCCTAGATAATCAACCCTACTTAATTAAAACACATAACCCTAAACTGTACTAGCTAGCTATAACCCGATCTAATAAAAACATGCTCTATATATAGCAGCTAGCTAGCAAACCGTAGGTTAACACCAATTAAAATATACATGGCCTATATCAATTTTAATATATATTTGAACATATTCTAGGGGATTTCAATCTCTCTCGATCATCTATATATCGTTGTTGGTGGCAAAAAACACACACATACATATATACGCATGCACTTTATTGCGCAGAGGCGCGGGGTGCCTCTAATAATGTGTGTGCGCACTCGATCGATGATCCCTAAATAACCTTAAACAACCCTAAAACTCCCCTAAACCCTAAACACCCTAAACACTAAACCCTAGACCCTAAACACCCTAAACACTAAACCCTAAATCCTAGCTAGACCCTAAACACCGTAAACACTAAACACTAAACCCTAAACACCCTAAACACTAATTAATTAACCCTAAACCCTAGACCCTAAACACCCTAAACTAAACCCTAGACCCTAGCTAGCTAAACACCCTAAACACTAAACCCTAAACCCTAAACCCTAGCTAACCCTAAACCCTAATTAAACCCTATATAGGCCAACGACACTTAATTGTGCATCAAGCAGGCCAGGGGTGCCTAGCTCGTGGTCCTCTAGTTAAATTAAATGTGCCATGCATTAACCCTAAACCATATATATAACTAACCCCTAGCTAATCAAACCCTAGTTCATTAAAACACATAACCCTAAACTATACTAGCTAGCTATAACCCGATCTAATAAAAACATGCTCGATCTATATATATAGCAGCTAGCTAGCAAATTAAACGGTAGATTAACACCAATTAATATATACGACATGGCCTATATCGATTTCAATCGCTCTCTCGTATGTAGATCTCTCTCTACCTCTCTCTCTCTCTCTCTCTCTCTCTCTCTCTCTCGTTAATTGGTGGCCAACAACACACACATGCACTTTGTGCGCAAAGGCATGCGCCTCTAATAATGTGTGCGCAGTCGATCAATCTAGTTTTGATTAATCATAGCACACAAATAAAGAAGTTGTATTTGAATCCACACAACCTAATCTAAAACACATAACCCCTAACATGGCCTAATTAATTAACCCCTTCTCTCTACCTAATTAGTGGAAATTGCACAAAATCAAAAGGGGTCCCTCACTAATTGTGCATATCTGCTAGATTGTGATAAACTTTTGCCCCATATATATTTGGTGGATGGGTGCATCTTGGCATGTAAAACAATTAGTGTTTGCAAATGGCGTTGTCAAAATTTATGTACAAATGATTTCTTTCCATCCAAAGTGCATAAAATGGGAGTTTTAATGAAGAAAGTACAAATAAAACAGCTCAACATGCTTCCACACCCCGATTTCCACACGAAGTAGAACATATTTGCTAATTTTCCCCCACTCACATGACTTTATGTCGATTTAACGAAAATATGGCGAATTTCAACTACATGGGCGGGATAGTTTGAATTGTGCGCACGGCAAAGGGAACCGCCTATTCCTCAACCTTGTGCACGGCAAATTACACACGCAACTCCATTAAACGCCATTTAATTATCACCCCGGCGGCCCGGCCGCATGACCCCCACCCACCCCTACACAACTTATCCCCGTCCGTGCGAAGAGCTTCTCCCCGTCCCGTTGATACGTTCAAAACGTATCTACTTTCCGAACACTTTTGCTATTGTTTGCCTCTAATTTGTGTATTTTGGATGCAACTAACACGGACTAACGCTGTTTTAGCAGAACTACTCTCGTGTCTCGTTTTTGTGCAGAAATCCAACTTTCGGGAAAACCTCGGAATTTATGCAAGGCCCTATTTTCCCAGGAAACTAACGGAGCCGAAGGGCAATTGAAGTGGAGGCCCGAGGGCCCCACACCATAGGGCGGCGCGCCCGGTGGGGGGCCGCGCGGTGTGGTGTGGCCCCCTCGGCCGGCCTCCGACGCCTCCTTCGGACTACTTATTCGCCTCGACCTAAAAACGCACAAAGAAGTCGAAGTCGCCGAAACCCTCCGAACGCCGCCACATCGTGAAACTCCGTCGGGAGCTAAGTCTCCGTTCCGCACTCCGCCGGACGGGGAATTGGAGGAGATCATCACCGCCATCACCGCCAACGCCATCAACCATCAATGATTCCCCCATCCATGTGTGAGTAATTCCCCGCTGTAGGCCGAAGGGGATGGTAGGGATTGGATGAGATTGGTCATGTAATAGCATAAGATTGTTAGGGCATAGTGCCTAGTGTCCGTAGATGGTACTTTTATGATATTGTTGCAACTTGTTATGCTTAATGCTTGTCACTAGGGCCCGAGTGCCATGATCTCAGATCTGAACATGTTATTGTTTCATCATGATATTCATTGTTTATGGTCTTACCTATAAGTTGTATACACATGTCGTTGTCTGAACCAATGGCCCCGAAGTGACAAAAATCGGGACAACCGGGGAATGGCAGTGACGTGAGGATCACATGTGTTCACTGAGTGTTAATGCTTTGCTCCTCTATTAAAAGGAGTACCTTAATATCCAATAGTTTCCCTTGAGGCCCGGCTGCCACCGGCTGGTAGGACAAAAGATGTTGTGCAAGTTTCTCATTGCGAGCACGTACGACTATAATTGGAACACATGCCTATTGATTGATTAGTACTTGGACACCGTTTTATTATTATCTGCAAATGCCCTGCTATGATTGTTACATGAGTTTCTCTCATCCATGCAACGCCCGTTATCCGTCCCTGTTATTTTAACTCGCTGTTTACCAAAATCACTACCGCTGTCTTTGTTACTCTCCCGCTGTTATTTCACTATCGTATCGTTATAAAACTGTTATTATCGATAAACTCTTGCGAGCAAGTCCGTTTCCAGGTGCAATCGAATTGACAACTCCGTTGTTAAGGCTTCCAAGTGTTCTTTGTCTCCCCTTGTGTCGAATCAATAAATTGGGTAATACTTCCCTCGAACTGCGATCCCCTATACTTGTGGGTCATCAAGACTATTTTCTCGCGCCGTTGGGGAGCATAGCTTTATTTGGAAGTTCACTTGGATTAATATTGTTCGCTGAAAATTCTCCATCATGGGTAAACCTCGCGATACTAAGATCGCCATATTACCATCCACTACAAGAAAAGGTACAATTCTGAGTACCTCCGCTACACTTGATTCACCATCTGTGATTGATAAACTTGTTTCACCGCCACATGCTTCGCATGCGGGTACATCTGCTGAATCTGAACACTCTCATAATATTGATAATGTTTCTGCTGTGCTTGATGATAGTGGTTCATTGGGATCTTTTCTAGATGCTACAATTGCTAAATCTAGACAAATTGAAAATACTGAAACTCCTAATGCTACTACACCTGTTAGTTCACCTGAACTTGATTATTTTAGTGATGATCTTGAGGAAGATTATGTGGAGCTTGATGATGATTTTATTGAAAAATGTAATGCTACTACTGATGCAAGAAAAATTAAAAAGTTGCTTGCAGAACATGTTAGATATAAACTGTCTCCCGATCCTAAATTTGCCACATCTCCTATAAACATTAGGGATAAAGATTATGATTTTTCTCTTGATCTATCTCATATAGCTATTGTTGAGAAAACACCTTTTTGTACTGAAAAAGAAAGTGCTGTTGAACACATGACTGAGTTATCTACTTTGAGTAGCTTGTTTTCTGATGATGTTAAGAAGCGTACTTACTTTGTTGCTAAAATATTTCCATTCTCATTGAAGGATGACGCTAAAACTTGGTATAATAATTTGCCACCTAATTCTATTAAAAGTCCGAAAGAATTGCTTGATGTTTTCTTCCGCAAATACTTTCCTGCTAGTGCTCAACATGCTGCTTTGCAGAGAGTTTATAATTTTGATCAAGGAGATGAAGAGAAATTGCCCGAGGCTTGGGCGAGATTTTGCTCTCTTATTAGAGCTCAGCCTGACCATGATTTAGAAAAGCATGATTTACTTGATATATTTTATAGTGGACTAACCATTGAGTCTAGGGCATACCTGGATAGTTGTGCTGGTTGTGTTTTCAGGAAAAGAACTCCAGACGACGCTGAAGAATTATTGGCTAAAATAGGCCGGAATTATGATGATTGGAATACGCCTGAACCAACTCCAACGCCAATAGTGAAGAAGAGGGGTTTAATTAAATTGAATGATGAAGATATGAGGGAAGCCAAGAAGTCTCTCAAGGAGAAAGGTATTAAATCTGAAGATGTGAAGAATCTACCTCCCATAGAAGATATATGTGAGATAATTCCCCCTTCATCCATGATTGAGGTAAACTCCCTTCAACGCTTTACTAGGGAAGATATTCCGTATTCGAAACCTCCTGCACAATGCTTAGATGAGTTTGATAATTATATTGTTAAGCAAGAAAATTTTAATATGAGAGTAGAGAATCATTTAATGGAAAATTCTCAAGCTATTAGTCAATTGCATGATATTGTGGAGAGAACCTCCAATGATGTTAAGATGCTTGTCAAACATTTTCAAATGATTCAGACTCAAATTGATCAACTCACTAAAGTGCAAAATGACTTGTTAGGGAATAATTCTAAAGAGAAACATGCTTATGAAGTAACAACTAGAGGTGGTGTTTCTACCCAGGATCCTCTATATCCTGAAGGGCATCCCAAAAGAATTGAACAAGATTCTCAACACATTGAACCTAGTGCTCATTCTAAGAAGAAAAAGAAGAAGAAACATAAAAATGTTGTAGAATCCTCTGAACCTGTTAATGATCCTAATAGTATTTCTATTTCTGATGCTGAAACTGAAAGTGGTAATGAACATGATAATGATAAAGATAATGATAAGAATGATGCTTCTGATAAAGAAGAGGTTGAAGATGAACCTGAAAAGCATGCTAAAAATAAAAAGTATACTAAAGAAGATTTTATTACTAAGAAACATGGTAATGAAAGAGAACCTTGGGTGCAAAAGCCAATGCCTTTTCCTGCTAAGAAACTAAAATCAAAGGAAGAAGAACACTATAATAAATTCTGTGATTGGATGAAACCTTTATTCTTGCAAATCCCTTTGACTGATGCTATTAAATTGCCTCCTTATTCAAAGTATATGAAAGATATTGTTACTAACAAAAGGAAAATCCCCAATGAGGAAATTTCTACTATGCTTGCTAATTACTCTTTCAATGGCAAAATTCCAAAGAAGTTGGGCGACCCAGGTATACCTACTATTCCTTGTTCTATTAAGAATAATTATGTTAAAACTGCTCTATGTGACTTGGGAGCCGGTGTTAGTGTTATGCCTTTTTCTCTTTATAAGAGACTTTACTTAGATAAGTTGATACCTACCGATATATCTTTGCAAATGGCTGATAAATCTACTGCTATTCCCGTTGGTATATGTGAGGATGTTCATGTTCAAGTTACTAATAACTGCTTGATATTAACTGATTTTGTTGTGTTGGAAATGCCTGAAGATGATAATATGTCTATTATTCTTGGGAGACCTTTTCTTAACACCACAGGGGCTGTTATTGATTGCAATAAAGGAAAGGTTACTTTCAATGTTGATGATAAGGAACACACCGTCTATTTCCCCAAGAGGATTGAAAAAGCGTGCGGAGTTAATACTATCTCTCATGTGAGAACTATCAAAGTGGGAACCATCGATTGTCCTATATATGAGCCTAAAGAAGAATATCAAACTCTTGTGATTGGAGCCATATCAATACAATTCAAGGTAACATGATTGATTTGAGGTTTATTTCTTCATATGCTATGTAAAATTTATTTGGTGCAAGACTTGATCAACCTTGTTAACAAATACCTTTTATATGCATAGAGGAGGTAAACAACATATCTTTCTTTCTCCACTTGCTTTAGTTGCTGTAGCACTTTTAATTTGCAAAGTTTCTTAGTTGATTTGAGATTTCAAAAAAATTCCTGGCCAGTAATAAACTTAATACCCAGAAAATGTGCATTTTTCAAAGTTTTCAAAAATTCGCGAAAATTACACCGTTGGTCCTATTTTTCGACGAGGCACTGGGAGCACCAGAGGATGACCTGTGGGGCACCTGAGGGTGCCAAACCACAGGCCGGCGCGGCCAAGGAGGTGGCCGCGCCACCTGTGGTGTGGGCCCCTCCTTGCCCCACTTTGCCATCTCTTTCTCCCAGCACTCTTCTCTCTCCCGAAAAACTCGTACAAGTTCATCTCTCGCGTTTTGCTCCGTAGCCCGCATTTCTCGATCTCTTTGCTCAGCCCAGATTTCTGAAATTTGGCACATTTGCTCTTCGGTATGTGACTCCTCCACCCATCCAAGTAGAATTTTGTTTGGTTGAGTATATCTTGAATATTTTGCTGCTGTAGGTAACATGTTTAGTGAGCTTGCATGCTTGTTCTAAGTGGTAGAAACTAGTTTTGATGCATGATTAGTACTCTAGCAAGTTCCTATGGTAGTTTCCTCAATTATATGTCACCAAATCAAATTTTTATGTCATTTGTTGAAAATTTCAGAGAAGCTATGAAGAAGTTTAGCTTTGGAGAGTTGTTCAAGAAGGGGACAACCAGCACCGGGAGGCCTTCTAGGGCCGCCACCCGGATTAGGCAATCATACAATGAAGACATCCTCGCGCCTAGCTTCGCGCCCGAAGAGGACAACGGTCCTCCTAATGCTTCTACTTTTCCATGCTATGATTTTCTAAGGAATGCAGGGATACTGGAGGATTTCTTAACCCTTGTCAACAGGGCAGGGTTAACTACCTATATGGGAGATGAAAGGGAGCAGTATTATATGCTCACAAAAATTTTCGTCGAGAGTTTCCAGTTCGACAATAAACAATATGAGCCAACGGTTGCATTCAGGATTTATGGTAATCCTGTTACTATGCAATTGAAGGATTTTTGTCTTGCTTTGGATATTGTCCCTGCAGGTACAGCAAGTAGGATTGATGACAACCCTCGGGACTTGTTGGAGCTCTATCGAGGGATTACCGATGATGATTGTCGCACCATTCAGCGGGGCAAGATAAGGAACATTCAACTCCCCGCCATTAAATATTTTGCATACTACATTGCTACTAGCATTCTTGGTAGGGAGAACACTAGTAATATCTCTAGCTACCATCTTGCTTTCCTGAATATTGCACTTACTGGTCAAACATCCTATCACCTTGGTGCTCTTATTGCTCGCCGCCTGACTACCAGGGGGCCTATTTTTGGAGGAACTATTGCACTGCGTGTTTTAACATATCTAAATCTTCCTATTGATCCTAATGATGTGCCATTGGCCCCTAGGAGACTTGATATTGTTGCTATGAAGAGTCATCATTTTGTTACAACTGACTCTACTTTAGATAATATGGTTTATAGAATGTTGTTTTCTGACGGGGAGGAGAAGGAAATCCCTCTTCCCCAACCAGGTTTGCTCAGTATTGACAGGCAATCATGGTCGTGCACTAAGGAGGAGGTGGATGAACATATGAAGATACAAGAGTTCCACCAGCAACATGACTCCGAGGACGTCGGGACCTCCTACGACCACACCGTCACATATCCGGGTGCTTCTTCTAGCACATACCCGGAATACGACCCATCTTCATATTACGGAGATACTACTTCATGGGATCGATGGGATTGAACTCCACTTAGGCCAAAAGCCTAAGCTTGGGGGGAGGTATACCGGCATCACTCATTCTTTGCATATTATGATTGCTGGATACTTGTATATACTTGTTTAGTCTCTTTGAGTGGTTTTCTAATGAGAGGAAGATGATATTTGGGGAAGTGCTGCCTGAAAACAGATTCTGGGCTGTTACCGTAAAAATTCGTGCGCACAGCCAGAACGTTATTTTGAGTTGAAAATTTTTGTGCAGGTTCCCCAGGTTGTTATCTAACTTTCATTAGTTGAACACTTTTTGAACTGAGCAACGTAAGATTTTTGTAAAAATCGATTTCTGTACTGCTGTCAAGTTTTGGCAGATTTCTGCCATCTTGCTTTTCTGTGTTTCTTTTAGTTTGCTATTTCTTGTTTTTGCTTTGTTCCTTTCCAAAACACAAAAAGACCAAAAATATTTCTGTTGTTTCTCTTCACCATTTGTTTGCTTTGGTTTCTTGCATTTGTTTCGCTTTATTTGCTATTGCTAGTTTGCTATAAGAAAACCCAAAAAGATTTTGCTTTGTTTGCTTGTTTCCTCTTGTTCTTGTTTGCAATTTGAAAACACCAAAAATATTTGCTGTTCTTCTTTGGTTTGTAAAGTTCATCATGAGTTCAATGGTCTTCGGTGGCTGGAGCGTGGTTTTCATTTCATATTATCCAAGCTACACAAGTGAAAAGGCAATAATGACGATCTACGACAATCTGATTATGGTGAGAGGCTGGTATGAACTCTATTTGTTTTCATTTTTGTACATATACTCATCCATGTGAGCATGCTTAGTTGGTTCATGTGAGGTATATGTTATTTGAGAAAGTCTAGTAGTTTATGATCTCTCATGTTTAGCTCCAATCTATTAATATGAGTAGCATGTCATGGATGTTTGCTTGCATTGTTTTATTCATAAGTAAGTATGGCATTGTGGTATCCTCCTCTGAATAATTCATTTATATCGACTTGGCACATGCTCACGCATGCATATGACTGAACAAAAAGTCAATTAAGCCTCGATGATCTATATTGCTTCAGAGTTCTTGTATCACTTTTATGCCTCCGTTAATTTATTTTGCCGCAAGCATGATTATGACAATTACTGCTCTCTTGATTTGTCGCTCCCTAGTCTATTGCTAGCCTACACTTGTACTGAGCGGGAACGCTGCTCGTGCCTCCAAACACATGAAAACCAAGTTGTTCCAAAGTGTCCACCATAAATACCTATGCATGGCATTTCAAACCATTCCAAGTAAATTCTCATGCGCTACCTTTAAAACCTTCAAAATGCTTCTTAATTTGTGTTAATGTTTCATAGCTCATGAGGAAGTATGTGGTGTTTAGCTTTCAACCTTGTCATTTACTTTTGACGGACTCTCATATGGACTAGTGGCACATCCGCTTATCCAATAATTTTGCAAAAAGAGCTGGCAATGGGATTCCCAGTCCCGAATTAATTAACTTAAATAGACACTCCTCCATGGTTTGTGATTGTTGGACGGCACCCGAAGGATTCGGTTAGCCATGGCTTGTGTAAGCAAAGGTTGGGGGGAGTGTCATCATCATAATAAAACTAAAATAAAAAGGCACTCCTTCATGGTATGAGATTGTTGGCAGGCACCCGAGGATTCGGTTAGCCATGGTTTGTGTAAGAAAGGTTGGAAGGAGTGCCAAATAAATATGCAATAATTCATGGGAGCCGCTCTTGAAAGTCCGGTTGGCGAGGTAGTTAGTGTACCCATTACCATTCGTTGACAACAACAAACACCTCTCAAAATAATTTTACTCCTGATTTATAAAAATGAAAAGCTCTAGCGCATGTTAATCCCTGCTTCCCTCTGCGAAGGGTCAATCTTTTACTTTTATGTTGTGTCTCCATTATTTCTTTGAGCACTATCTTGAGAGCACAACCGTCATTCTTAGTATAATATGCTTGTCTCAAAATATGATTGATTGTGGTATAACTTTGATGCTTTTATCTTTGACAATCACTACTTCTAGTCTTTCTATGAACTCCAGAGGTGCCTCGGCATTTATGTTTTGCCAATCAAATACAGGCAAGCGAGATACCACTTTATCATACTCTCTTATGAACATTGCAATCTTGCTTATGTACATGATTCTTGATGCTTATTATTAATTGTTGGTACCTCTTCATGATTGACATAGCTGTTAGATGATCTTATTTGCATGTACCTTATTATGAGCTGCTCAAGTATTAGCCATATCATGAGAATATATACATCATATGAGCAAATGTGTTCGTGAAAGTTCTTTTATCGCTCAGTTGTTAACTGAATTGCTTGAGGACAAGCAATAAGCTAAGCTTGGGGGGAGTTGATACGTCCAAAACGTATCTACTTTCCCGAACACTTTTGCTATTGTTTTGCCTCTAATTTGTGTATTTTGGATGCAACTAACACGGACTAACGCCGTTTTCAGCAGACAACTCGCTCTCGTGTCTCGTTTTTGTGCAAATCCAACTTTCGGGAAAAACCTCTAATTTATGCAGGCCTCATTTTCCCAGGAAACTAACGGAGCCAGAAGGGCAATGAAAGGAGGCCCGAGGGCCCCACACCATAGGCGGCGGGTGGGGGCCCCCGCGCGCCTCGTGGTGTGGCCCCCTCACGGCCTCCGACGCCCTCCTTCGGACTACTTATTCGCCTCGACCTAAAAACGCACAAAAAGAAGTCGAAGTCGCGTAAACCCTCCAGAACGCCGCCACATCGCGAAACTCCGTCGCGGGAGCCAGAAGTCTCCGTTTCCTGGCACTCCGCCGGGACGGGGAATTGGAGGAGATCATCACCGCCATCACCGCCAACGCCTCTCCATCAACCAGCAATGTTTCCCCATCCATGTGTGAGTAATTCCCCCGCTAGGCCGAAGGGGATGGTAGGGATTGGATGAGATTGGTCATGTAATAGCATAAGATTGTTAGGGCATAGTGCCTAGTGTCCGTAGATGGTACTTTTATGATATTGTTGCAACTTGTTATGCTTAATGCTTGTCACTAGGGCCCGAGTGCCATGATCTCAGATCTGAACATGTTATTGTTTCATCATGATATTCATTGTTTATGGTCTTACCTATAAGTTGTATACACATCGTTGTCCGAACCAATGGCCCCGAAGTGACAGTAAATCGGGACAACCGAGGGAATGGCAAGGACGTGAGGATCACATGTGTTCACTGAGTGTTAATGCTTTGCTCCGGTACTTATTAAAAGGAGTACCTTAATATCCAGTAGTTTCCCTAGAGGCCCGGCTGCCACCGGCTGGTAGGACAAAAGATGTTGTGCAAGTTTCTCATTGCGAGCACGTACGACTATAATTGGAACACATGCCTATTGATTGATTAGTACTTGGACACCGTTTTATTATTATCTGCAAATGCCCTGCTATGATTGTTACATGAGTTTCTCTCATCCATGCAACGCCCGTCATCCGTCCCCGTGCCTACGTATTTTAATCGCCGTTTACTAAAATCACCACGCTGTCTTTGTTACTCGCTGTGTTATTTCACTATCCCACGCTATAAAACTGTTATCGATAAACTCTTGCGAGCAAGTCTCTTTCCAGGTGCAGCTGAATTGACAACTCCGTTGTTAAGGCTTCCAAGTGTTCTTTGTCTCCCCTTGTGTCGAATCAATAAATTGGGTAATACTTCCCTCGAAGACCGTTGCGATCCCCTATACTTGTGGGTCATCACGTCCGTGCGAAGAAGAAGCTTCCCCTCCCCATCGTTCTTCTCGAGACGCACCGGCGGTCAAGTTGATCCACGGTAGGGCTGCTATCTCTAGCTCAATCATGTATCGGGCAAGACGGCCTAACGATTTATATTTTCTTGATGCTGCTAAAAAATTCGTCAGTATGCTCGAACTAATTGGCACTTTATAGTTTTCCGCTCGATTTGTCATCGATCAATTTGTTCATTTGCGTGGGCATATAGAGTCAGTTCTGCACTCGATCCGTTAATTTGCTGAAATGCCATGGCAGAGTTTTGTACACGATCTGTTTGCTAAAATGTCGATGGGCATTTTTTGTTTTTTGTACTCGACATGATTGCTGAAATGCATAATCATGTAGTATAGTTTTGTACTCGATTGATATACATTTCCTACTTCGCCTTAAATTAATCACCAACCACTGTATCTCATAATTAAACAGATGGACATAACTTGGATACTGCATGGACACTTATGTTCCCCTTCATATATAAATGGTGTTCAACCCTTTATGGGGTTTATTAGAGCTCATGAAGGTCACAACCTGGACGTGTATTGCCCGCGCTGCACATGTATGAATGGTGAGAAGAGGCCTCACCCTGTAGTGGCAGATCATTTACACATTTTTGGGATGGACCGCACATATGTTAGGCGGGTTTAGCATGGTGAACCATATAATGATCCTTTAGCAGGAGAAGCAGATCTTGCTCACACTGTATGTGTGCTGGCATATGTAGTTAATTATTTATATTGATGCTGTCGCTGTTTCAATCAATAGTTTGCATTGCTGTGCAAGGTTCTGTACTCAAATTTAACTTGTTGCAGATGGATGGACGGGAAGGAGAGAAAAAGCGCTTGCTTCAGGAAACGGGTTTCAGCTCTGGGACATGTGCTGTGCCAGATGAGAAGGTAAATATGTAAAACGGCATTTGTTCAGGTTGCATCCCTTAGATGTTTGTCTAATCGGTTGATGTACTAATTGCAGAAGCATAGAGTTGAAGAGGTCTCTCAGTTTGATGGGAGATTTGAAGATGAATCTCAGTTTGATGCACCTGTGGATGGTACTGATGACGAGCCTTTCATAGACGAAGGTCCTGCACCTGAGATTATCCAGCCTACAGAAGGAGGCCGTGGACCGAGTACACAGCTTTGCGTTGAAGTGGATGCACGCCCGGAGATCATCAGGGCGTCCGGGTAGTCTCAAGACCAGCCAGCCCTGATGCACCTGTGGATGGTACTGATGACGAGCCTCTCATAGACGAAGGTCCTGCACCTGAGATTATCCAGCCTACAGAAGGAGGCCGTGGACCGAGTACACAACTTTGCGTTGAAGAGGATGCACACCCGGAGATCATCAGGGGCGTCCCGGTAGTCTCAGGACCACCCAGCCCTGATGCAAAATGTTGAGCTACTTTATGATTCGTACTCTTATGTTCTGGTGCTGTAGTATGTTATGATTTGTACGCCTTTGGCGCTAGATTAAGCATTCAGTGGATGATCGCGTTGCAAAATTCGACACCCACACAATCAGTTCATCGTATGAGTAGTAGCACAATTACTTCTACAGCGATTCCTGCCAGCGCATTAGTTGGTAGCATGAAACACTTTCAGGTACCCCCTCCGATTCATATTAATTGACTCAATTCTGTCTAGATATGGATGTATCTAGATGCATTTGTTAACTAGACTAACAAACTTGAGTCAGTTAATATGAATCCGTGTAAACCGCCCAAGTCCTCGAGCAGCTAGTTTATTGACTCTGGACTCCAAGCCTCTCGCGGCAAGCCATCGACGAAGCTTTGACCAGATCTTGGCCCGCAATTTTTTGTGTGTGGCGAATAGCAAAGCTTTGACCAGTTCCTCTCGGGATGCAGCACGCCGGTGAGCTTGCACGGTTGCCATGAGCACTTTCCGGCGGAACTTCCTCTTCAGCGCCCTCAAGCCGCTGCTGCGAGACAGCACGCAGTGCCTCGAGGTGGACGGAATTCTGGATCTCAGGGCGGGTGGTCCGCATCGTCCGGGAACGATCTCCAGCGGGTTAACGAGGACATGCATGGCGGCCAGGGTTTTTTTTTGGTTTGAGCTTGGGATTTGGGGTTTTTTCGGATAGGGGAGGAGGAACCGAGGAAGAGGAAGGAACAGCCGCGTGCTTGGCGCGTGGCGGTGTGCTTGAATTTCGAATTTTTGTGAAATGTTTCATTTCCCCGCTACAATTCGGGGGTTTCTTGACGCGCCAATGCGTCCCGCCGGGCAGCTTCAAGTGAATTTGGGGTGCCACGCTATGGGCCCTAGTTTCAGTGAGACATGTAATGACTAGTCACATCAGTAAGTTCACTGTGTAATAAAATATGTTACCCCTCCCCTTTATGTAGCACCCCTTCTCTCCCAATCGAGTGCCGATTGCCGACGGATGCAAGCCGCTAGCTCGATCCCCTCCTTTCGCCTCCACCGTCCAGGCATCCAGCTTGGAGGGGCAAGCTGCATCTAGACCAAGCGGATTAGGTAGGACTAGTAATGTTCTTTCCTTTCTCGAGATCGGTTCTTTTTTCCTCTCCTCGATATCTTGCGCATCTCTTTCCTATTCTGGGCGAAGGGGCGTCTTTCTGGTCACCCTCGAGCTGGGAGTGATGGGGGTGGGGGGGGGGCTACCTTTGCTTGGATTGGGGTGTTCTTCCTTTATTTGTCGACATTTGCAACCTTTGTAGTTTCTGCTGATCCTCACTATATCTTTTGTCAGCTTGTACAGGAAAGGTAAGACCTCGGCGGTGGGGGCAATGGAGCGTAAGGCCACCACGCATGTGGGCAGTTGGCTGAGCCTGAGCTGCGTCCCCAGCCCCGCGAAGCAGGTACTCCGTTTGCTTATCCACTCTTTACCTTTTAAGTGTCTCTCTGCATCCTCAATCTGTTCCTGTTCTGGAATATGCTTAAAGTAGCACATGTCTTTAGCTGTTTGTGCGTAAAGCCTCTGTGAAACCATGCTCTATATTCTCTGTATCAGGTTGGTACCTCCAGGTTCCGTGCTGAGGCTATGGGGAACGAGAATAGCGCCCCACCTGCTGCAGGAGCATGGCCCGATCTGCAACACAAGAAGCGAAATGCCACTGCCGAGCTGGGCAGGGACCGCCCAGGGGTAATTTTTTTAACCAACTTACCATGATGTAGTCTGAATCTGATACTCCCTCGGATCCAAATTAATTGACTCAACTATCTGTAGATACGGATGTATCTAGATGTGTTTTAGCTCTAGATACTACTGCCTCCATCCCAAAGCTTTGGGCTTATATTATTTTTAGAAAGTCAAACTATACCATGTTTGACTAAGCTTTTACCAAAAATCAGTAACATGCAAAATATAAAATTAATATCATTAAATAGATAATAAAATATATTTTCCTACGGTATCTACACAATATTATATTTGTTGATAGAATGTTCTAAAATTTTGGTCAAACTTTGCTTGTTTTGATTTCTCAAAAATAAATAAGGCTTAAGCTTTTGGATGGTGGTAGTACATTCATATCTAGACAAAGCTGAGTTAACTAGTTTTTTGTCTGTCCATAGCTAGTGTTCACGCTGCAAAAGGCTAAGAGCATCCACTATATGCATCAGTCTATCTCATACAGTAATTCAATATCACTGCTGAGGTCTGCCTTTTGTTTTGCTATTCATATGCAGACTGAAACTTTAGGGCCTTTACTCAAAAGGAAGATCAAAACTGCGGCTGATCAGGCTGCCAGTATGTTGATGCCGCCCCATCTTCTAAATGCCTCTACAAGCACAAGGCCACGCGCCAGCTGGGTGGTGATCTTTTAATGAATATGGTATATTTTCTTAATCCACAAAACATGCCTTGATTTTTCTCTGTTTATTGTCGGTTTTTTCTATGCTTGCCAAAAGTTTACAACAACAACAACAACAACAAGCCTTTCAGTCCCAAACAAGTTGGGGTAGGCTAGAGTTGAAACCCATAAGATCTCGAAGCCAAAAGTTTAGAAACACCAAATTCGTTTGCTTACAATCATCATACAGTAATGTTCATCTACTCCAGTTCCCCTAACCCAACAAAAAATGATGTTAATTACGATTTTTAGATTAAAAGAGCACCATTAGGCGCTGTTAATTACGACTTTGAGATTAAAATGTCATTTGCAATTGTTAATTACAATTTTGAGACAAATGGTTAGTTTAACCTCGATCTCTTCTGCTCTCCATTTATCCCAACCGAACAAAAATTTAACCATTCCATTCCTCTGAAATGGAACCATTCCATTCCATTCCACGCTGTTTCAGAACCGAACACACCCTTGCATTGTTGTGAATTGTTGTCCATACACGGCCATACCCTTCCACTTACATCCAGCACTATATGCATCAGTCTGTCTCAGAGTCATTCAATATCACTGCTGAGATCTGTTCCCATTCTTATGCAGGCTGAAACTGCTGCCTTTTACTCAAGTGGATGCAAAATGAGGCTAATGAGGCTGCTGTGAGGACGATGGTGCCGGCACCATCTTCCGAAACCTCTACAAGCACGAGGCCATGGGCCAGCTGGGTGGTGACCTTTTAATGAATCTGGTATATTTTCTTAATCCACATACATGATTTCATTATTATCTGTTTAATTACTGTTGGCTTTGTCTAATGCTTACCAACACTGCGTTTGCTTACAATCATCATACACTAATTTTTCACTTTTCAGTCTGTCTCATCCAGTATATAAACTGTTGATTTCCATTGGCTTCTTTTGTAATCATTTGCATTGTTGTCAACTGTTTTCTATGCACAACCCTATTCTTCCACTTACACCCGCACTATTTGCATCAGTCTATCTCATAGATTTATTAAATATCAATGATGAGTTCTGTTGCTATTCATATGCAGGATGAAACTTCTGTGCCTCTACTCAAATGGATAAAAAATGATCCCGATGAGGCTGCTGTGAAGACGATGGTGCCGCCACCATCTTCTGAAAACCTCCTCAAGCACAAGGCCACGGGCCAGCTGGGTGGTACCCTTTTCAGTAAGCAGGTATATTTTCTTAATCCTCATACATGATTTGATTTTTGTCTGTTTATTGCCGGCTTTGTCTAATGCTTACCAATAGTTCAGAAACACACACACCTATTCTTACACTTACATCCAGCACTATATGCATCAGTGTCTCATAGATTCATTTTATATATCACTGCTGATGTCTGTTGCTCTTCAATTTTCATATGCAGACTGAAACTGCTAACCCTTCATTGGTCAAAAGGATTGCAACTGCTGCTGATGAGGCATCTGCAGAGGCTGCCACCAAGTTACTGTCAGCCCCACCTTCTGGATGCTTATATAAGCTCAAGTCCAAGGACCAACCGGGCCGTAACCATCCAAGGGTTCGGGTATATTTTCTTAAGCCACATATACATGCCATGATTTATGTCTGATATTATCACCGGCTCTGTCTAATGCTTTTTGGAATTCGGAAACACCAAATTAGCATGCTTATATTCATCATACACTAATTTTTCACTATTCAGTTTGTAACATAGTGTTATGCACTCGCTTGTCAACATTTGCATTGCTCTGAACTATGCACTTTACACAACCTAATTCTTCCACTTACATTCAGCGCTACGCACCAGTAGTACCTCCCATGTTTCCTTCACCATCCCGATGCCGAGCTTGCGGGAATATGGCGGGCCCATGTACATACACCGCATATAACACCTCCTATGGCTCTATCTACCTTTCTAGTAGCTCCTTCACAGAGTTAGGTAAAGAATACTTATAAGCCTTAACAACTGAGTTGTCAATTCAGTTGCACTGAAAAGCACTAGTAACAGGGGTGATGTGAAAGTAGCAATGATATGAGAGCAATAGTAATAGTAACACAGCAGCAGTAATAGTAATATGAGAGCAATGGCACCAGAAAACAATTGACATGTAGAACAAGTATATGATGATGAAAGATGGACCGGGGTTCCCCACTATCTACACTAGTGGTAACTCTCCAATAACAAGTGTTGGGTGAACAAATTACAACTGGGCAATTGATAGGATTGAAATAGCATTAAGATAGAATATCAAGATCATTAATCATGTAGGCATGTTTTCCAATAATAGTCGACGTGCTCGCAATGAGAAACTTGCACAACATCTTTTGTCCTACCAGCCGGTGGCACGGCCTCAAGGGAAACTACCGATATTAAGGTACTCCTTTTAATAGAGTACCGGAGCAAAGCATTAACACACCGTGAAAACATGTGATCCTCACATCACCGCCATCCCCTCCGGTTGTCCCGATTTCTCACGGGGCCTTTGGTTCCGGACAGTGACATGTGCATACAACTTGTAGATACAATCTAAGCAATAAGTATAGAGCTCAAATCTAAGATCATGCCACTCGGGCCCTAGTGACAAGCATTAAGCATAACAAGATTGCAGCAACAATAACTTCATAAACTTTGTAGATAGACAATCATAACGTAACAATCCATCGGATCCCGACAAACACAACACCGATTACATCAGATGAATCTCAATCATGTAAGGCAGCTCATGAGATCATTGTATTGAAGTACATGGGGGAGAGAATACCAACTAGCTACAGCTAGAACCCGTAGTCCATGGGGGAACTACTCACGGAGCATGATGGAGGCGATGGCGTTGATGGAGATGGCTTCCGGGGGCCTGTCCCGGCAGGGTGCCGGACAGAGTTCTGTCCCCCGAATTGGAGTTTCGCGACGGCGGCGCAGTCTTTCTGGAGTTTCGTCAATTGGTACGGTGTTTTTAGGTCGAAAGGGCTTTTATAGGCGAAGAGGCGGCGCAGGGGGGCACCTGGGGGCGCCACACCCTAGGCCGGCGCGGCCTAGGCCTGGCCCGCGCCGCCATGTGGTGTGGTGGCCCCCTGGCCCCTCTCCGACTCTTCTTCGGTGTTCTGGAGCTTCCGAGAAAAATAGGAGGTTTGGCATTGATTTCCAACCCGAGAATATTGCCCGAACAGCCTTTCGGAACCAAAAACAAGCAGAAAACAGAACTGGCACTCGTGGCATCTTGTTAATAGGTTAGTTCCGAAAACGCAATGAAATCATCATAAAGTGCAAGCAAAACATGTAAGTATTGTCATAAAACAAGCATGGAACACATAAATTATGGATACGTCGGGGACGTATCAGCATCCCCAAGCTTAGTTCCTGCTCGTCCCGAGCAGGTAAACGATAAAAAGAATAATTTCTGTAGTGACATGCTACTTACATAACCTTGATCATACTATTACAAAGCATATGAAATGAATGAAGTGACTCAAGGCAATGATCTATAGTTGCTAACAAGTAGATAACATATAGCAAAACTTTTCATGAATAGTACTTTCAAGACAAGCATCAAAATTCTTGCACAAGAGTTAACTCATAAAGCAATAAGTTCATAGTAAAGGCATCGAAGCAACACAAAGGAGGATATAAGTTTCAGCGGTTGCTTTCAACTTTCAACATGTATATCTCATGGATATTGTCAACATAGAGTAATATGATGAATGCAAATATGCAAGTATGTAAGAATCAATGCACAGTTAACACAAGTGTTTGCTTCTAAGGTGGAGAGAAATAGGTGAACTGACTCAACATTAAAAGTAAAAGAATGGTCCTTCAAAGAGGAAAAGCATCGATTGCTATATTTGTGCTAGAGCTTTGATTTTGAAAACATATAGAGAGCATAAAAAGTAAAATTTTGAGAGGTGTTTGTTGTTGTCAACGAATGGTAATGGGTACACTAACTACCTCGCCAGACCTTCAAAGAGCGGCTCCCATTTTATTTTATTTTGGGTGGCACTCCTTCCAACCTTTCTTTCACAAACCATGGCTAACCGAATCCTCGGGTGCCCGCCAACAATCTCATACCATGAAGGAGTGCCTTTTTATTTTAGTTTTATTATGATGATGACACTCCCCCAACCTTTGCTTACACAAGCCATGGCTAACCGAATCCTTCGGGTGCCTTCCAACAATCACATACCATGGAGGAGTGTCTATTTGTTAAATTAATTGGGACTGGGAATCCCATTGCCAGCTCTTTTTGCAAAATTATTGGATAAGCTGGATGTGCCACTAGTCCATATGAGAGTCCGTCAAAAGTAAATGACAAGGTTGAAAGCTAAACACCACATACTTCCTCATGAGCTATAAAACATTAACACAAATTGAGAAGCATTTTGAATTATTTAAAGGTAGCACTCAAGCAATTTACTTTGGAATGGCAGGAAATACCACATAGTAGGTAGGTATGGTGGACACAATTGGCATAGTGGTTGGCTCAAGGATTTTGGATGCATGAGAAGTATTCCCTCTCGATACAAGGCTTAGGCTAGCAAGGTTATTTGAAGCAAACACAAGTATGAACCGGTACAGCAAAACTTACATAAGAACATATTGCAAGCATTATAATACTCTACACTGTCTTCCTTGTTGCTCAAACACTTTTACCAGAAAATATCTAGACCTTAAGAGAGATCAATTATGCAAACCAATTTTAACAAGCTTTACGGTAGTTCTCCACTAATAGGTTTAAACTACATGCAAAAACTTATGATCTACTTGAGAGCTCAAAACAATTGCCAAGTATCAAATTATCCACGACATATGAGGCATTTTCCTTTTCCAACCAAATATAAATAAGTGCAATAGCTTCCAACTTTTATCATTGAACATTAAAAGTAAAACGAAGAACAAGCGTTCATATGAAAAAGCGGAGCGTGTCTCTCTCCCAAACATGGATTGCTAGGATCCGAATTTATTCAAACATAAACAAAACGAAAAATAAACACACATACGCTCCAAGTAAAGCACATATGATGTGACCGAATAAAAATATAGTTTCAAAAGAAGAACCTGATAAGTTGATGAAGAAGGGGATGCCTTGGGCATCCCCTAGCTTAGACGCTTGAGTCTTCTTGAAATATGCAGGGATGAACCACGGGGGCATCCCCAAGCTTAGACTTTTCACTCTTCTTGATCATATATCATCCTCCTCTCTTGACCCTTGAAAACTTCCTTCACACCAAACTTCTCATAAACTTCATTAGAGGGGTTAGTACTCAAAAAATTTGAATCCACCTTGGTCCTGTAGTGGCACATTGCAAGAACTCAATAAAACATTAGCTACAGCCCTCTACGTCTAGAAAACCTCGCTTAAAGTCCACAAGAGACAATGCAAAAAACAGAGACAGAATCTGCCAAAACAGAACAACCAGTAAAGACGAATTTTAATAAAATACTTCCGTTGCTCAAATCAGAAAACTCAAAACTAATGAAAGTTGCGTACATATCTGAGGATCACTCACGTAAATTGGCATAATTTTCTGAGTTACCTACAGAGAATTAGACCCAGATTCGTGACAGCAAAGAAATCTGTTTCTGCGCAGTAATCCAAATCTAGTATCAACCTTCGATTAGAGGCTTCACTTGGCACAAGAAAACACAAAACTAAGATAAGGAGAGGTTGCTACAGTAGTAAACAACTTCCAAGACACGAATATAAAACAAAGTACTGTAGCAAAATAACACATGGGTTATCTCCCAAGAAGTTCTTTCTTTATAGCCATTAAGATGGGCTCAGCAGTTTTAATGATGCACTCCAAGAAATAGTATTAGAAGCAAAAGAGAGCATCAAGAGGCAAATCCAAACACATTTAAGTCTAACATGCTTCCTATGGAAAGGAATCTTGTACACAAATAAATTCATGAAGAACAAAGTGACAAGCATAAGTAGATAGAACAAGTGTAACTTCAAAAATTTCAGCATATAGAGAGGTGTTTTAGTAACATGAAAATTTCTACAACCATATTTTCCTCTCTCATAATAATTTTCAGTAGCTTCATGAACAAACTCAACAATATAACTATCACATGCAGCATACTTTTCATGATTTCCAAACACATAATTTTTATCAAGTTCAAGAATAGTGGAATTAAAACTTTCAAACTTACTTTTATTAATAATATAACAAGGTAGTTGATCAATCTCAATAGATATGGGACTCATAGAATAAGTCAAGAACTCTCCAATCCCATTTTCATTAGTAGTACAATTAATATTATCAAGTAACAAACCATCATCTAGAGCTTTATCATAGACATTTGCCAAACAAAATTCTTTAGTACCATGCATTTCGACATCAGGCACAAACAAAGCATTATCATAAGATTTATCAAAGTAGCATGGATTATCATAGATAACAGTAGCATAATTATTCTCACAAGTATTACTCATAGGTACTATTTCAAGAGAATCCACAGGAACATAACATTCAACCTCTTCCGGTAAGCATGGAGGACAATCAAATAGTGTAAGAGATAAAGAGTTACTCTCATTAGAAGGTTGACATGGGTAGCTAATCCATTCTTCCTCCTTTTGTTCGTCGCTCTCCTCTTCTTTTTCATCCAATGAGCTTTCAAGTTCATCAATTTCCTCCTCTTTTTCATCCAATGAGCTTTCAGTTCATCAATTTCTTCTTCCACCGGTTCCTGCAAATTGTGAGTGCATTCTTGTGCATTAATGTGTCTCTCTTTATAATCAAGGATATAAGGATTCCTACTATAGCATTCTATGCAAGAATTAAGGATAGTAGAGACATAATCTTTAAGGCCCTTACAAACAACACAAGTTTCATAATTCTCAACCATGAAGGATTCTATCTCGGAGGCTTCCATAAATAAGACAAATTGTTCTACCTCTTCGAACCCATAATGAATATAGCAATTCCGATTATAGTTCTTAATTAAAAATTCCTCACTAAAGCCACATTGAAATTTAAGATGTTTAGCATCCTGTTGAGAGCAACAGTTTATATTATGGCGTTCAAGCAAGATTTTAGCAATTGTATTCAATTTTTCTATCATAGCACTCATTATTTTACCAGTCTTGATTCTCTATAACAATTATAACATTCTATAAGCTCCAAGTAGGTTGTAGGTTCTCCCATAACAGCAGTTTTTAATTTTTAGGTTTTTCAAATTTTTATGGATTTTTGAGTATATAGGAAAAAAAACAAAACTGAAATAAACTAGACAAAAGTAAACTAAGCAAACTAATACTAGACAGAAATAAACTAAGCACAAATAAACTAGACAAAAGTAAACTAGCAAAACAAAATAAAATAAAAGTAGAGAGAGGTAGAGTGTACTCCCCAGGTGAACTTATGAGTAGAGCTATGCTCCCCGGCAACGGCGCGCGCCAGAAAATAGTTTTGATGACCCACAAGTATAGGGGATCGCGATAGTCTTGAGGGAAGTAAAACCCAAATTTATTGATTCGACACAAGGTGAGGTAAGCACACTTATAAGCCTTAAATAAATCGAGTTGTCAATTCAAATGCATATCCGAAAAGCACTAGTAACAATGGGTGATGTGAAAGTAGCAATGATATGAGAGCAATAGTAACAATAACACAGCAGCAGTAATAGTAATATGAGAGCAATGGCACCAGAAAACAGTTGACATGTAGAACAAGTATATGATGATGAAAGATGGACCGGGGTTCCCAGTTATCTACACTAGTGGTAACTCTCCAATAACAAGTGTTGGGTGAACAACTTACAGGCAATTGATAGGATCGAAATAGCATTAAGATAGAATATCAAGATCAT
>JAUUTY010001304.1:0-69410 GCA_030979885.1 Lolium multiflorum
TTCATGCACATCGGTGTCGGTGAGCAAGATCCGATGCGGTGGACGATGCCGCAGCTGAAGCGACTGCGGTAGGCTGCTGGATGAGCATATGGTTTCGAGGTTCGGCGGGGATGATCCGGTCCGGTTGATGACGGCGTCGATGAAGCGGCTCCGGCAGACAGCCGGATGACGAGGATCGCGAGGGCTCGGGTAGACCAGGGAAGTCCGGCGGGGATGTTCCGGTGCGGTGGTCGTGGAGGTGGTAGAGAGAGGGACTTGGGAAGTTCCGGTGGGTGGTCTGAGGGAAATGAATTTTTTTGGGAGGGTTTCCGGGGCTAGGGAGGTGGTGATCCAAAAAATGACGGGCAGACCCCCCCACCAACCGACTTTGCTGTCATCTCCACAGGGGTAGAATGGGAATTTGGAAGCGTGTGAAATTTTTGTATTTTGTGGGCGGGAAGTTTTGCCGCTATGAGATTTTGAATTTCGCTAAGGTCCAAGTATAATGATAAAAAATTGTGAGACCGTACTAGTACCTCTGTTCAAGGCCGAGTGCAAAATCAAATCATCATCACATTAAATACCGGTTACTATCATCGTGATCTATCTTCTTATCCCATTCAAAAACACGTCTGAAATATTTCTAGATTGGCGGGAGATTTTGCCGCCCGACTGAGATTTGATTTTGAATATGGCTATGGTCAAGTAATATAATATAATACTAATATAAAGACGGTACACCTGGTTAAGTACTAATTGCTCTGCTTCGGCAGTTAAGGCCAGCAGCCACATCAAGCCATCATCATTACAAACAAAATCAGTCAAATCTAGAAGCTAGTATAGGATAAATTCACAGCAGCATAATAAATCCAGAAAACTAATATAATACTACATAAACTGCATACAAGAGCCAAAAGCAGCCAATAACAATGTTAATGTTCACGACAAACTAATCTGAAAATAATACAAGACACAATGTATGGCCAACATGAAGATTAGGATACCCCAGGATGAACGAATATGTTCTTCATTCAGCATATATTTCTTCGTCACTCCATTGAAGGAAATTTTCATTGAACTCCTTCCGTCTGCAGTGTGCGGCCAATACATCCTCCAAACGGTATGGCCCCTTTGTTCATTTCTCATACCGTAGTTTCCTAATCTATTCACATGTATTGGCCACTCATCCCAGGCCTTTATATCATCAAAGTACTCTCTGATATAACCAAAATCTGTGTAGTAGATGCAGCCAGGTCGAAGTGTCGGGTGCACTCTGGTGTCGACGGAGATACACCGGATATAATGGACGAAGAAGGCACGACTGCCAATGTTATTGACGGCATGGAGAGAGCGGCTCTCAGTGTCCACACGGTACACCAATGGTTGACCTTCCTCCAAATGCTTGTTGTCCAACAACACAAGCAGCAGAGCACCATCCGACTTCACAAGGTAGAACTTGTTATTTCCAAGTTCTGGAAATGAAAATAGTGTATCCATTTTGACAGTGCTCGCACGCTGCTCCAACTGGACATTGTTGGTGCACACTAATTTTCCGAACTCAAAATTGTTCACAGCTATTGCATACAATTCACCATTGAACGGGGTAATGCAACGCAGACAATGGTGCTCGATCGAAAATCTTCCTTCTCCCCAATCTTCATCTATACCCTTAGTTGGAGTGCTCTCATCGACCCAAGCAATTTCCGCCGGGTAATCTTTGGAAACGAAGACCATAGTCGGGGACTTCATCACAGCGACTGACTTCAGAATAACGTTTGGCATATGCGCCTCAAACATAGTATTCAATGTCTTTGTGAGTGGGTTCAGAAGCCGTATCTTGTGCGGCTGGTTCTTCTGGGCAAGCACGATGACGCCACGGCAAAAGCCGACAAAGTAGTATCTAAAATATATTGATGAAGATAACATTCAGCACTAAGATGTTTACGATTGAAAATAAAAATAGATTAACTCTATAGATATGGAGGAATTTGAACCTTGCATGAACTTCCGTTAGATCGATGGTGACGTAGCGGGATGTGCGGAGGTGGAGGAAGGTGAAATCAGCAGCGCGTGGAAGGCCGTGGTCTAGCATGATCCATTCGTGCAGGTGCACGTCGGGCTCAGGTAAACCTGAGCGCCAATTTCTACAGACTTGCCTCATAGCAGAGTAGGTGTCAGCGTACTGCTCGTTCGCCAGTAAGCATTCGCCGATCTTGTGAAGTGGTCCATCAGCCGAGAGAGAGGCCCAGTTCACGGAGGCGACGGCCGCCGGCGCATTCTTCTTGTCCATCGCCGGCAGGGAGCGCGCGTGGGCGGTTGGTGTTTTTTCCTTCGATTTGGAGAAGTTGATGGGACGTGAGAGGCGTGGTTGCGTGCGTGAGTGAGAATGAGACTGTGTGCAGAGGGAGGGAGAGAGGGGGCTCTGGCAACGTGACGGTTGGTCTCGGCAGTTTCTCAAAAAAGCTAGACGTTTGGTCTCAACACGCGCACCGCCTAACCGCTGTGCACCGCGACACGCGTCCGTGGTACTGCACGTCTGCACCGTTACGTGTACTCAGTTAGCCTTACACTGGAAAAATATCTGCACTCAGTTTTCCCCTCGAGTACTAATACTGGCTAGTGCATTACCTCATAAAAAAAATACTGGCTAGTGCAATATACTCAGTTTTACCCTCAAGTGGCTGATCAACAGAGAGTCAACAAATGGGATTAAGCTATCTAATTGAGTAATTTCATGCGCAAAAAAAAATCATAGTGCCTCCTACTCATGGAGTCTTGTTAAGAAGAGGAGGTCTAATACGTGGAAAACAGAATAGCACACCACAGGTCCGAAATGATGGAAAGGGCTAGGCAATCCACTTATTATAGAACTCAACAAAAACCACATGGAACTATATTAAACTTATGCAGTAGCCAACGCAACCAAAAGTCAGAAGTGCAGGCTGAATCCCAAAGGCACAACACAAAAAGGAAACTTGCAACCTTATATAAAAGGGGCTATGCAACCCACTTATATACACATTAACAGCCATCCTCGTGTGTGACAAGAGAAATTCAACACTGGATTCGGAGGTAGGCACATGAAGCTTTACAAGGGCCAATGGGGCACCAACAATTTAAGGATGAATTGAACCACACCGTCAACAATTCAAACTCGAGACCTTGGCTCTAATACCATTTAAGTTCGAACGGATTGAAAAGGCTAGGCAACCAATTTCTAAAACATCCACAGGAACAACTACCAAGTTGATCCCAGCCGTAGATAAATGCATCCACCAACAAAATAGGAACAGTGCCTCAGTCTCAGTAAACATTTCACAATACCAAGGTACTCACATGTCAATGTCAGTGTTTTCATCTCCAATTATCTATGGCATTTTATTAGTCTTTTGAGAGATTATAACAAACTTGATTGGCCTCCTGCAGTAGGGCATCACATGCTTCTGATCTCGATCTCAACATGTCAACTTGGTTTCTTAACACATCTGCTGCAGCTCGTTCTATTTGGATTTGTTCCTCCAGAACTTGTGCAGAGAAAGACTTGGACTTGGACTTGGACTTGGACTGCAAAAACCCAGCATTTCGCAGGAAAGTGTTTTTGGTGATATCTTTATTTTTAAGTACCATGGTAAATGTCTCCATACATTCTTCTAGAGTTTTTTCCATACCATCTTTCCCGGGTTTTGCCATCTCCAATTTCATATTTGCCTGAAAAGTTTTGAGTCGTGTAAAAATAAAAGTTATTACAGAGAAACATGCAGACGGTAGATTTAATGTGTATGAACTACTTCTAATCCTACAAGTTGGTATGCCTGATTACACATCAAATGCATTTTCACAAAAACGCCTACAAGATCATATTGACATATTGCTCCTACAAATTGGCAAGTGTGTAGTTAAAAAATTTAAATCATAAAGAAGACTTACAATAACACTTTCTGCGAGTTCTCCTATCACATTATGTTTGTTCTTCTGGCATGCCTCGAACTGCTCTGCCAGAGTCATCTCTTTGTCTGGTTGCATGTTGTTTGCATGATCTACTTTCTGCATTTTTGTACAATCATATGGAGATCAAATAACGTGGTTGAAATGGAGGATGGAAATATAACATGCACACGGAGTTCTACACAATTTACGAGTAACATATGTAGCAGTACAGACCAGCGGGGCATTACTTTTTGCCAGAGATGCCCAACCAAGTGACGAGATCCTGTACGGCTTGGTAAACGTTGTTTCAAGCGGTTAGCCTGGTTCCTTTTAGACAACGTCTGCAAAAGGAGACTAGTGAGACACTGGCGCAAAATAAGTATTCGGAATTTAATCTGGTTTCACGGTCCTCATAAGCCATACCACATTCTTTGGATCAGACCAATGCTTGACAAGATCTCCCCACTGCTCGTCAGTCATACAGGGTGCAGGAGACTTTGTTCGAACATTGGCAGTAATCTGGCCAGTGAAGTATGTCGCCTTAAGCTTATAGCGGTGCTGGCGCAACAATTCTTTGAATATGGAAGCGATGACAAACTTTACATCCTCATTATCCTCATCGAATTCAAACCTTAACTGCTCACAACGGTGGAATGATTGGTGAGTTATATAGCATAGAAACAACAGTAAGCTACAAGAAATGGGACAGATCAATGTGGAATAATTTATCATTACCAGGAGAAGCATGACTTACGTGTAAATTATGCACTAAACTCTCGAACTGTGAAGGGGTGTCAACGTGCTGCTTCCACAATGGGAAGGTAGGAAGTTCATTCCTGATAAAATGGCCAACCTGTGATACAAGATATGAAGATTCATGCGGATGAAGTGGCCTTCTGCCACCTACAATAGATGTGATGCGAAATCTTGAACCCATTCCGGAAATCTTAGCTGCAAGTTTTTTTCCTACCGTTGGCCCCCTCGTTTTTATTGATCGTGGCGAACCTACCAAGTTAAGCATTACATCAAGCTATCATGGTATATAGATACATAAGGGAGCATTAAACTACAAGTCTTGAAAAAAGTATTACCTTTTTTGGCGTGGGTCTCATCATCGGGAGAGGAGTTGTCTTTCGCAGGACTAAGGGTCGGAGGGAGATCATCACCAGTTTGCTGGTGTTGTGGCAGCACTGTTTGGACATTTGAGGCTGTATCATCTGGGACTAGCATCATGTGTCCTTGGCCATTATTACCTACCACCACTCCTGATGGTGCCAATTCTTGGCTAGAATTTGCTGTGGAAACTGGTTCTGTTGGCAATTGTTGCTGAGAATCAGTATTGGCAACTGGTGGTTGTGGAATGTGTGGGCTGGTACATGCTGGGGCTACTTCTGTCTGATTCGATGGTTTGTGGTTTTTACGAGACCTTTTACTGTTATCATTCTTGGCCTGTTCGCCACCTCGTGTCAGTCTCTTGTTAGACCTTGTAATAGGAGGAGCAGCACGAGCATCAGGCTTAACTCTTTTTTTATTACGCACTGTCACCCATCCTCCGGTATCAGCCTGAGGTTCCTGTTGAGTGTTCTTCCTCCTATTCGTTCTTGAAAAGTTCTTTCCCGAATCTGCAGATGCCTGTCACACATAAATGATATTTCAATGTACAATATTATATGATGATGATATGCAGATGGAATGGAAAAACAGTCAGGCAACATATGCCAAAACATATATGAGGCGTTAACTAAGCAGGAAAAATTGTAGTAATGAGATTGAACATGGCATGGGTAACATATTTGGTAGGACTGGGATACAACAAATGGAAGTTGGGACAAATAATTCGATGACAGGACAGAGAAAACTCACCTTGTTGTGTTGCAGACGATAGTCGACCAGGGCATCTTCCTGAGTCAGCTCGCCATCACAATCAGCAGGATCAAATTCTGAATCAGAGGAATGTTCCGTATCCTTTGTGAGGGAGGTGGGTGGCGTTTTTGCACTAGACCTTGTAGAAGGATGTAGTGTTAGGCCCAACGAGGCTGCAACTCGGCTATTATGCAGAATAGTTTGCCTCCGTTGCTCTTCGTACTCATTCTCGAGTGGAAGACCTAACATGCATTGGCGAGAAATGCAGATGAGATTTATCATGGAACTGTGCATATAAGAACAAATTAATAGTAGCAGTGAGACTGCTCAAAAGGTGTAATGACAAACAAACTATGGCTCAAAAATAATTGATGTTCATATTGTCAAGCTTCATGCACTAGCCAACGCAACCGGAAGTCCGGACTGATGGAAAGGGCAAACAAATTATGGCTCAAAAATAATTTATGTTGGGCAACAAAGGGCAGCAGCAACAATTTTTAGGATAAGTATGATGTCAAGCTTCATGCAGTAGCCAACGCAACCAAAAGTCCGAACTGATGGAAAGGGCTAAGCAATCCACATATAGACTCAAACACATATAAGTGTCATTTTCATGCCAATGGTTAACCATATGGAATGGCGTGTGCTTAATATAATTGCCTAGGGTCTTCCAAATTCCAACAGATCGATCTATTGGATGAACTTGCTAGAGCATGCAATTCGAAATGGTATCAGACCTACAAGGTCCTGAGTTCAAATCCTAGCAAGTAGCAACGCAGTATTCAAAATAAATATTTGCAGCCTTCCTAAAAAAATATCTAATGATACATGCCTAAGGCTCGGTCTATTGAATGAGTGGTTTTATCACTTAGCACCACAAGTTGGGGATTTTTAATCACAAAACACCAACATTTGGGGAAATTATTTCACATAACACATTATTTGTCATTAGTCGGCTTGACAAGAGCATGACCCTACAGCGTGACACCAATTTACAGTACGTGAGCATGTTTGCTACAAACAAATGAATTTTGGTGTGAAATTTTGTAGACACTCTGTGGAAATGAGAATATGAGTCACACTTGTTACATATGCTACACACAAATGAATTACCATATGACAAATATCCACAAGAAATTATAACCACACAAGAACATGAGATTTGGGTAATATATTCTGTACCAGCATAAGGTTTTGATAATGTGTACCAATACAACTACCCTGGACATAAGATTTTATTTTGAACTGTCTGGACTTAAGATTTAACAACTAGTGTTGACAAACAGCTTTGTATTTGCGTTTAACAGCAAATACCACAAAATAAAGTCTAATTGTCTTTCTCCTGCGGTCACTCTTAAACTGACGGTGGCCGGAGGTCACTAATGGGCTATCAAACAGAGATCGTGTATTCTGCGAAACAATTACCCCAAATGTTAGTGTTTTGTGATACAAATTTCTAGGGTTGTGGTTCTGTGATAAAAAAAATCCTGAACTTCTGGTGTTAAGTGATAAAACCTCATTGGATGAACTGGCTAGAGCATGCAATTCCACATGGCGCACACAGAGTTGCAAATAGAAAAAAATACAGGCAGTTTAATACTATCAATAAATTGCTCTCCTAGCTTGACTGCTATCATAACCTTTGTAATACGTACTACCACCATCCCGAAGTTTTTATCAAAAATCATTAACATGCAAAATACAAATTTAATATCATTAAATAGATAACGAATATATTTTCGTACGGTATCTACAAAATATTATATTTCTTGATAGATTGTTCTGAAAGTTTGGTCAAACTTTACTTGGTTTGACTTTTATAAATAAGCCTTCAGGTTTGGGGTGGAGGTAGTAATGTACTATCCTCCGTCCTAAATTAGTTGTCTCAAGTTTGTTAAAATATGGATGCATCAAGACACTAAAACATGTCTAGATACATTCATATTTAAAAAAATTTGGGACAACTAATTTGGGACGTTCAAACCCCAAAAAAGTACCGCACAGAAGTGATATTTGGAAAAGAAATGCGTAACGAAAGCGGACATAAGCTCTGCCTCTCCATCAGCAGATGTAAGGTTACGATCAGCAGAGTTCCGAGATAAAAAAAATACAGGCAGTTTAATACTATCAACAAATTGCTCTGCTAGCTTGACTGCTATCATAACCTTTGTAAAATGCATACTTCAAACCCCCAAAACATATCACACAGAAGTGATTCTCGGAAAAGAAATGCATAACGAAAGCGGACATAACCTCGATCTTCCTCTCGATCAGCAGATGTAAGGTTAAGATCTCATATAGCTACGCGGCAAACAACTATCTACACTGATCTAATATCAGCAAGAATGCATTGCAAGAAAGCAACGAAAACTAGTGTAAGAAATCAAATGCATATAACAAAAGCGGACATGTAAAGTATTCATCAACCTTCGTCTGAGGCCAGGGCGGATTTACTCTTTGGTTGGGGGTGGTCGACTTTGGGGCCGCGTTTTTTGCCCATCTCGATCTCCGGTGAGGTGGACTACAGAGTCGGGGAAGCAGATCCGGAGGAGATATGGCGCGGTGAACGTCGGCGTCGAGGAAGCTAATCCGGCTTGCTAGGCAGCAAGGGAGCCGGTAAAACGTGGTCGGTCACTACGGTGGCCGGTGAGAAGGCAGTGATGGTGAGGAGGGGCGGTGGGGCACGGCCGTCGTCGTGGGAGTGTGCCTGGTAGAAGCATGAGAAAGATGTGGTGTTCGAATTGTGCTCTACAGGGAAATATCCTCTGTGGACCGATGTTTATAGGCCGACGGGCAAAC
Organism: Lolium multiflorum; assembly: GCA_030979885.1. NCBI lineage: Eukaryota > Viridiplantae > Streptophyta > Magnoliopsida > Poales > Poaceae > Lolium > Lolium multiflorum. Next base: position 8,569 of record JAUUTY010001304.1, read on the forward strand.
CGCAGGTTTTGGGGTAGCTTGAAAATGGGACGCGCCAACAATTTCGGCGCGTGTTTTGCGGCAGAGATGAAAGTCACCCATAAGAAACTTTCCTCATGGATGCTTGTTGCTTGGTCGTGTGGACAACATATATAGTGGGAGATGCCCATAGCTAGCTAGGCCATTCATATCAAACTCGAGTGATTATCACTAAGTTTACAATGAATATATTTCATGACACTTGATATTGGCCGGATAGTAGAAAATATATTTCATGACTATCGATCCCATATTAGTTAATTTATATTATTTCAATTGCTAAAATATTTTCATATTCTTTTAGAGTTCTAAAAAACACACTACACAAGGGATATCACTACCTTCTAGGTCCCGGTCATCAGATTTAGAGTAAAGTAGCTTAGCGACAGATTTAGACCTTTGTGCAACAAATACATGAGTTGGTGATATGTGCAAAAGAACAGGTTAAGTGAGTGTTTTGTGCAACAATGACAACAATAAGTGGAGTTTCGATCGTGCAAAGGATAAAAGGTGGAAGAGGGATCACACGGAAGGAGAAATTAAGAGAAAGGGAGAGCAGTGCCTCACGGGGCCGCTGTTATTTATGGTGAAAAGAAATGCTTCACTTTTTTCGGTGAGTGATGTTGACTGGCACACAGGGTTTCAGTTATGTAGACCTGCAGTGCAGGCTACGACCTACCGCACGTGACTTGTGCTCACTGATGTGTGGGACCTACACGCATGGGACCACACGTAAGTGACCGACCTACTTTATTCTAGGGGTGCCCCTCAAGCTAATACATAATCTGCAACATGAAACTATATTCGCTTATAAAATCTGAACTTTGAAATCCAATTTAATTTAAGTCTATTATTGGTCATATCAACTATCAAGTCTAAAATTACATTCTGAAACTTGTTCAACGCTTTCTCATGAATTATTATGGTAGTTTTTTAAAATCAAATGCTAATTGATTTGAGATAATAAAAAACATATATTATTGCACAACAATGGGATATTAAAATATCTATTTGTAAATAAAAATAAGAAGTCAATGTTGTGGTAAGTTAGGAGGTTCAAAGGGTAAACCAAATATAACGTTTTGTTCAATCTCATAGTTCATATTACCAAGTTTGATTATCCCTGGACAACATTGTTTGTTATAGTGTTCCCTAATTGGGCATGGTGGTGCATCTTGCCATTTCTAACAATGTTGATGACTAGACTTTTCAAGTTTTCGGTATAAAAAATCGTTTTTCATTTTCTAGATGATAAAATATGTTTTTTTGTGCATGGGGTAGAAAAGATATGGGTCAAAATGGCGCATCTACATTTTTTAAATAAATTACGCCATATTTTAATGACAAATCCCAAATTTACGGTTTTTAGTGCTTTCTAGCTAGTTTCGCACATTTAAATGACTTTATGCTGATTTATTGAAAGTAATTCAAATTTGAATTGTAGATATGTTATAACTTGGTCCTACAAGTCCCCATAAATAATTTTTATATACATATTACTTACTATATATAGAAACCAGTGATAGTACTAAAATATTCAACCCCTTTGCAGGATAATCATGTAAAACATTTTGACCTGGTTTTGAAATAAATAAATGAAACTGAAGAAAACCTGAAAAATGAAACCCTTCTACATGGAGTGTGCTTGTATGTGTTAGTTGACAGGGAAAATAAGAAACATGTGATAGGGTAGTGAAAAACAAAATGTCTTCACAAAGCGGACTATCGTGTATGAAGATTCATGGTTTGCAAGCCAAATGATATAGTTATGGCCATATTTGTGGCACAGTTTGTTACAATGTGCCCAAATTGGGCATGGTGGTGCATCTTGCCATTCCCAACAATGTTAATGACTAGACTTTTCAACTTTTCGGTATAAATTTTTTTTTTCATTTTCTAGATGACAAAATATGTTTATTTTGTGAATGGTGTACATATAAGATACGGGTCAAACTGGCAACTCTACATTTTTTAGATAAATTACGCCATATTTTAGTGCCAATTCCCAACTTTTACGGTTTTAGTACTTTCAAGATAGTTTCGCACATTTAAACGACTTTATGCTGATTTACTGAAAGTAATTCCAATGTGAAATGTGGGGGTGTTATAACTTCGTCAAAGAAATCCCCCAAAAACATAGTTTAGGGTTGGGGGTAGATACGGAGTACATGATTTGTATGTTTTGAATATGTCTATACCTTGTTTATCAACCTGATTGTTAATTACTATATATATGACGTAAGAAGGCTATGTGCTTTGGGTTTTCATTTTTTTTGATTTTTTCTCCTAGGTTTAGCTAGATTTAAACAAACAAAACATGAAAATGAAAGAGTAGCTGGATCCTTCTAGTCACTCTAAATCAGCTTTTGGGAAGTTTTAGAAATTTCATGTTTGAGCAAAACCTTCCTCTTCATAAGCAGCTTCTGTAAGACAGAAGTTAAGGTTAGGGGTAGATACATACCTTTAATTTTGAATATCTAGACATTAAATTTAGACTTGGATATTGTATATAATAAGAAGGCTATATATATGTGCTTTGGTTTTTTATTTTATTTTTCTGAATGTTTATATATGCCCATTTGAATCTTGGTCAAATCTAGGTTTGACCAAGATTTAAACAAGTTTAAAACATGAAAGTGAAAAGGTAGCATGGATCCTTCTAGTCATTCAAATATGAAGCTTTTGAGGGTTCTTAGAAATCTGATGTTTGAAACAAAAACCACTTCTCTTCATGGTTGACTTCATAAGGACATGTAGAGTTTGGGATACAGAGGTGAATACATAGTTGTGGTTTGGAATATGTCTGAACATGTCGCTTGTTTATCAACTTGAATGCTTATATGACATAGAAGGCTATATATGTGCTTTGGTTTTTTTTTTCTAGTTTTTTGAATGTTATATGCCCATTTGAAGATTTTGGGTGGTTCTTGAAATTTTCATGTTTGAAACTGTCTGACTTCTCTTCATAAGACTTGCAAGATCGTAGGAGTTTATGGTTGGGGGCTAGATACATGAATTTAATACAGTTTGAAACATGTCCAAACCTTGTTTACCAACTTGCAGAACACTATATGACATAAGAGAGACTATGTCTTTTTGTTTTTCATTCTTCTTTTTATTTATACATTTTGAATCTTGATCCAAATCCTATGTTTGACACAGATTTAACAATGTAAATATAGCATGGGATAGCCTGGATCATGTAGTCACTCTAAAATGAGCTTTGCTTTAAAATGTTCTTGAAATTTTCATGTTTGAGGCAAACCATCTTGCATGAATTAGCCTTATATAAATGAAGTTTAGGGTTAAAGGCAGAGATATATCATGATTTTCTAGTTTTGAATATGTCTAGTTGTTATTTGTGCTTGGATATCACCTCTGAAAAATATAAGAATGCTATGTGCTTTGGTTTTATCATTCTTTTGGTTTTTAATAATTTTTATGCCCATTTGAATCTTGGTGCAAAATCCTAAATTTGCAGGATTAAACAATTTAAAATAGAAAATTAAAAGGTAACATGGATCCTTCTTGAAATCCTCTAAAATGACTTTTGGAAATTTTAAATATTCCATGTTTGAGCTTAAAAACCCTTCTCTTCATCTTGACTTCATAGGCGAGTTTAAGTGTTAAGTGATCCCTTAGTTTGGTTGAATAATACGACCTTATTTATCAACTTAGTCTGCAGTGATGACTATGTGCTTTGGTTCATTTTTCGTTTTGAATATTATACCATTTGAAGATTTTGAAGTTCTTGAAAATTTTCATGTTTGCATTCAATCTGGACTTATATTAAAGGCTGAACTTCATAAGATAAATCAAATTTATGGTTGAAGGTAAATACGTTTATGCGATTACGTTATGTCTAATACTTGTTTATCGACTTAACTTATCATGACATACTAGAGAAGACTATGTGCTTTTGTTTTTCATTTTTCTTTTTTATTTTATTTTATACCCATTTGAATCTTGGTCGAATCCTAGGTTTGACCAAGATTTAAAAGTATATAATATGAAAGCGAAGAAAAGGTAAGCATGGATCCTTCTTAGTCTCTGAAGCGGCTTTTGGGATGTTCTTGAAACTGTATTTGAAGCGAGCTACTTCTCTTACGCTGATTGACTCATATATAAACAATTTAAAGTTGAGGCAGATATACATGATTTTCTAGTTTAGATATCATCTGGTTTTGTTGATCAACTCAGTTATTCTTGTATGACATAAGTACTATGTGCTTTGGTTTATCAATCTTTTGGTTTTTTAAATTTTGCCCATTTGAATCTTGGTGAATCCTGGGTTCCACAAATTAAACAAGTTTAAAATCTGGTAAGAGTAAGCATGGATCCTTCTTGATATCTAAAATGAAAGCTTTTGGGAGAGTTTTGAAATTTATGTTTGAAACCCAAAACCACTTCTCTTCATGCCTAATTGACTTCATAGACGAGTTTAGGTGTTAGGGGTAGATACAGTTATCTGATTTGAACTCACGTCTAGACCTTGTTTTTATCAACTTGAATTCTTACTATGACATAAGAAACTATTGCTTTGGTTTCAACTTTCTTTAAATTTATATACCAGCGGATCTTAGTAATATAACCGATTTGACAAATTTAAACAAGTTCTTGTGAAAATGAAAAGGTAAGCTCGATCCTTCTTAGTCACTCTAAATGAAGCTTTTGGGAGGTTAAACCCAAATTAAACCACTTCTCTTCATGCCTTACTTCAAAATAAATTTGGAATTGATTAAAAATATTCATAATTTGCACAAAGTTTGAATAATATCTGAACCTTGTTGTCTGAATGCTTACTATATGTGAAGAAGACTATGTGCATTAGCCTTTATTTTTTTGAATTTTCATGCCCATTTCAATCTTGGTGAAATCCTGAGTTTCGCAAAGATTTAAACAAATTAACAACATCGAAAACGAATAACATGGATCTATTCTTGGTGCTCCAAAATGTACCAATTGATAGATGTGTTAACTTTGCTTCATGGAAAAAATAATGTCATGTAAATGAGTTAACTTGGATTTCCTGCCGTTGAATCCATAGGAAACTTTGTTCTAATGCACTATAATAATCAACCGTGTTTTTACACCAACATTGCCAACAGGTCTGTCACTTACGTGTGGCGCCCATGCGTGAGGTCCCACACTTCAGTGAGCACAAGTCAAGTGCAGTAGGTACGCAAACTCCAAGCCATCTTCTTTGTCGAAGCATCGGAATCACGTTTTGGAAATAATGGGTCCTTGAAGTCAATTTGATTAAATACTATAAAAAAACAAATCTCTCATTCGGCCTGGAGCGGACATTCGCTAAGCTAAACAGCACCTCCTGCTCCTTGACCGACGCACAAAAGTCAACATCATCACCCGAAAAAGGGGAGACACCATAATGCTCTCCCTTCTTCTCTCCTTCCTCTTCCTCCGAGTTTCACTCGACGGGCAAACACACATGTGCTGCATAGTAATAATAATAAAAAGGTAGAAAAATCAACCTACGAATCTATAATTAAATACGTTAAACTAGGGTTTTGCCCAGTACTACAGATCAAGTTCATAAAAAATCCAACTACGGGGTTCGAACAACCCCATTTCTAATCCAAGATTTTTTTCGACCTCATCCAAATGGCCTCAAACTATAGGGTTAATTAGCATCTAGTGCAGAATGTGTGAACATGTATGCACTATGTGTGCTATAACTTGTATGTCTTTCAAATTTGAACCAAATTTGAATATATAATGGGGTTTTGGCTTAAGCGTTTTGAAACCCAAAAGCGACTTCTCTTCATGCTAGGCATCATAAGACCGAGTTTAGGGTTAGGATGTAAGGATTTATCTGTTTTGAATATGTCTATACCTTGTTTATCTACTTGAATGCTTATTACTATAGATATATATGACGTAAGAAGACTATGTGCTTTAGTTTTGAAACTTCAATTTTTATGCCCATTTGAATCTTGGTCAAATCCTGGGTACCAATATTTAAACAAGCTTAAAACATGAAAATGAAAAGGTAGCTTGGATCCTTCTTTGTCACTCTAAGATGAAGTTTTTGGGAGGTTTTCAAATTTCCATGTCTGAAACCCAAAAACACTTCTCTTCATGTAATATGAACAAAGCTAGTTTAGGGTCGTTAGGGAGTAGATACATGATTTGTCTGATTTGAATATGTCTAGACCTTGTTTATCAACACTTGAATGCTTACTTTATGACATAAGAAGACTATGTGTCTAGCTTTGGTTTTTGGTTTTTGTTTTTTCTGAATGTTTATATATGCCCATTTGAATCTTGGTCAAATCCTAGGTTTGACCAAGATTTAAACAAGTTTAAAACATGAAAGTGAAAAGGTAAGCATGGATCCTTCCTAGCTAGTCATTCTAAAATGAAAGCTTTTGGGGGGTTCTTGAAATCTCAATGTTTGAAACCCAAAACCACTTCTCTTCATGGTTGACTTCATAAGACATGCAGAGTTTAGGGTTAGGGGTAGATACATGATTTGTTGGGTTTGAATATGTCTAGACATGCTTGTTTATCAACTTGAATGCTTACTATATGACATAAGAAGGCTATATATGTGCTTTGGTTTTTCATTTTTCTAGTTTTTTGAATGTTATATGCCCATTTGAAGATTTTGGGTGGTTCTTGAAATTTTCATGTTTGAAACCAATACGACTTCTCTTCATGCTAGACTTCATAAGATCGACCGAGTTTATGGTTAGGGGCTAGATACATGATTTGTCTGGTTTGAACATGAACCTTGTTTACCAACTTGCAAGGCTTACTATATGACATAAGAAGACTATGTGCTTTTGTTTTTCATTCTTCTATTTTTTTATTTTATGCCCATTTGAATCTTGGTCAAATCCTATGTTTGACCTGGATTTAAACAAGTATAAAATATGAAAATGAAAAGGTAAGCCTGGATCCTTCTTAGTCACTCTAAAATGAAGCGACTTTTGGGATGTTCTTGAAATTTTCATGTTTGAAACCCAAAACCACTTCTCTTCATGATTGCTTCATATATAAGACAGAGTTTGGGTTGAGAAGCAAATCATACATGATTTTCTAGTTTGAATATGTCTAGACCTTATTTATCAACTGAATACTTACTATATGACATAAGAATGCTATGTGCTTTGGGTTTATCATTCTTTTGGTTTTTTCCTGTTACCCATTTGAATCTTGGTCAAATCTAGGATTTCAAAGATTTAAACAAGTTTAAAATCTGAAAATTAAGTAAGCATGGATCCTTCTTAGTCACTCTAAAATGAAGCTTCTGGGAGGTTTTTGAAACATGTTTGAAACCCAAAAACACTTCTCTTCATGCTTGACTTCACAAGACAGAGTGTTAGGGAGTATAGATACATGATTTGTCTAGTTTGAATATGTCTAAACCTTGTTTATCAACTTGAATTCTTATTATATGACATAAGAAGGCTATGTGCTTTGGTTTTTCATTTTTCTGGTTTGAATATTATACCCATTTGGAAGATTGCAGAGTTTGAAATTTTCATGTTTGGAAATTGTCTGACTTCTTTGAGCTAGACTTCATAAGATCGATCGAGTTTATGGTTAAGGGGTAGATACATGGTTGTCCAGTTTGAACATGTGCAAACTTTCTCAGATGACAACTTACTATATGACATCACGAAAGACGTGACTTGATTCATTCTTCTATTTATTTGTTTTTTATTTGAATCTTGGTCAAATCTAGGATTTGACCAAGATTCAACAGATATATGTAAAACGAGGTAGCATGGATCCTTCTTAGTCACTCCTAAATAAGCCAACTTTGGATTATTCTTGAAATTTCCATGTTTGAAACCCAAACCACTTCTCTTCATGATTGACTTCATATATAAGACAGAGTTTAAGGTTAGGGACAGATATATACATGATTTTCTAGTTTTAGGAATATGTGAACATGTTGATCAGCTTGAATACTTACTGTATGACGCCAAGAATGTATGTGCTTTGGTTTATCAATCTTTTGGTTTTTTTCATGAATTTTGATGCACATTTTGAATCTTGGTCAAATCCTGGGTTTCACAAAGATTTAAACAAGTTTAAAGTCTGAAAATTAAAAGGTAAGCATGGATCCTTCTTAGTCACTCTAAATGAAGCTTTTGGGAGGTTTTTGAGATTTCCATGTTTGAAACCCAAAAACCACTTCTCTTCATGCTTGACTTCATAAGGCAGAGTTTAGAGTGTTAGGGGTAGATACATGATTTGCCTGGTTTGAATATGTCTAAGACCTTGTTTATCAACTTTACTGCTTACTATATGACATAAGAGGCTATGTGCTTTGGTTTTCATTTTTAAAAGAAGAACTTTTATGCATGCCATTGAATCTTGGTCAAATGCTAGCTAGGTTTGACCAAGATTTAAATAAGTTTAAAACATGAAAATGAAAAGGTAAGCCTCGATCCTTCTTGGTCACTCTAAAATGAAGCTTTTGGGGGTTTTGAAATTTTCATGTTTGAAACCCAAACCACTTCTCTTCATGCCTTACTTCATAAGATAAGACGGAGTTTAGGGTCGTTAGGGAGTAGATACATGATTTGCCTGCTAGTTTGAATATGTCTAGACCTTGTTTATCATCTTGAATGCTTACTATATGCAGAAGAAGACTATGTGCATTGGTATTTCATTTTTTTTGAATTTTCATGCCCATTTCAATCTTGGTGAAATCCTAGGTTTGAGCAAGATTTAAACAAATTTAACACGTGAAAACGAATAAGCATGGATCCTTCTTAGTCACTCCAAAATGTACCAATTGATAGATGTGTTAACTTTGCTTCATGGAAAAAATAATGTCATGTAAATGAGTTAACTTGGATTTCCTGCCGTTGAATCCATAGGAAACTTTGTTCTAATGCACTATAATAATCAAGAGTGGGTTTACACCAACATTGCCAGCAGTGCGTCGCTGGGTGTCGCATATGCGTAGTCCACACTTCGGTGAGCAAGTCAGGAGGTTGACGTGGAGTGCACATGGGCCTCCAATCCATCTTCTTTGTCAAGAAGACGCATCGGAATGCGTTTTGAAATCTGTGGGTCATACAGGATCCTTCGGTTGTCCCTCTCACAACAAATCTCTCTCATTCTCGGCTCGCTCGACTCGCTCGAAGCTCGCTCGCACCTCCTGCTCACTGACAAACCCTACACAAAAGTCAACATCATCACACGAAAAAGGGGAGACACCATAGTTCCTCCCTCCGAGTGATCCCTCTTCCTCCGAGTTTCACTCGACGGGCAAACACACATGTGCTGCATAGTAATAATAATAAAAAGGTAGAAAAATCAACCTACGAATCTATAATTAAATACGTTAAACTAGGGTTTTGCCCAGTACTACAGATCAAGTTCATAAAAAATCCAACTACGGGGTTCAAACAACCCCATTTCTAATCCAAGATTTTTTCGACCTCATCCAAATGGCCTCAAACTATAGGGTTAATTAGCATCTAGTGCAGAATGTGTGAACATGTATGCACTATGTGTGCTGTAACTTGTATGTCTTTCAAATTTGAACCAAATTTGAAATATATGAAATGGGGCTTTTGGCTTAAACGTTTGAAACCCAAAACGACTTCTCTTCATGCTAGGCATCATAAGACCGAGTTTAGGGTTAGGGGGTAGATACAGGATTTGTCTGTTTTGAATATGTCTATACCTTGTTTATCTACTTGAATATGCTTACTATAGATATATATGACGTAAGAAGACTATGTGCTTTGGTTTTTTTTTATTATTTTTCCAGAATTTTTATGCCCATTTGAATCTTGGTCAAATCCTAGGCTTGACCAATATTTAAACAAGCTTAAAACATGAAAATGAAAAGGTAAGCTTGGATCCTTCTTTGTCACTCTAAGATGAAGTTTTTGGGAGGTTTTCAAAATTTCCATGTCTGAAACCCAAAAACACTTCTCTTCATGCTTGACTTCATAAGACAAAGCTAGTTTAGGGCTTTAGGGGGTAGATACATGATTTGTCTAGTTTGAATATGTCTAGACCTTATTTTAGGTTTCTTACTATATGACATAAGAAGACTATATGTGCTTGCTTTGGTTTTTGGTTTTTTTTTTTTCTGAATGTGGTTTATATATGCCATTTGAATCTTGGTCAAATCCTAGGTTTGACAAGATTTAAACAAGTTTAAAACATGAAAGTGAAAAGGTAAGCATGGATCCTTCTTATTTGATTCTCAAGATGACTTTAGAGAGAGTTCTTGAAATCTCAATGTTTGGCTCAAGGGCCAAAGCTCATCTTGTGACTTCATAAGACATGCGAGTTTAGGATTAAGTGAATGCATGATTTGTCAGGGTTTGAATATGTCTAGACATGCTTGTTTATCAACTTGAATGCTTGCTATATGATAAGAAGGCTATATATGTGCTTTGGTTTTTCATTTTCTAGTTTTTGAATATTATATGCCCATTTTAGAATTTGGATTGGTTCTTAGAAATTTTCATATTTTGAGCCAGTGGAACTTCTCTTCGTACTAGACTTCATAAGATCAGCCAAAGTTTATAGTTGGGAGCTGAATACATGATTTATGCGGTTTGAACATGTCTAAACCCCTTGTTCCGGCGAGACTTACTATATGACATAAAGACTATGTACTTTTGTTTTTTCATTCTTCTATTTTTTGTTTATGCCCATTTGAATCTTGAGTGGGATCTGTGTTTTGACCTGATTTAAAGCAAGTATAAAATAACTGAAAGGTAAACTGGATCGCTAGTCACTCACGAGTAAGCAACTTTTGGGATGTTCTTAGAAATTTCATATTTGAAACCAAAACCACTTCTCTTCATGATTGCTTCATATATAAGACAGAGTTTAGGGGTTAGGGGTAGATATATACATGATTTTCTAGTTTGAATATGTCTAGACCTTATTTATCAACTTGAATGCTTACTATATGACATAAGAATGCTATGTGCTTTGGTTTTTCATTCTTTTGTTTTTTTCTGAATTTTTATGCCCATTTGAATCTTGGTCAAATCCTAGGTTGACCAAGATTTAAACAAGTTTAAAATATGAAAATGAAAAGGTAAGCATGGATCCTTCTTAGTCACTCTAAAATGAAGCTTTTGGGAGGTTTTTGATATTTCCATGTTTGAAACCCAAAAACCACTTCTCTTCATGCTTGACTTCATAAGACAGAGTTTAGAGTGTTAGGGGTAGATACATGATTTGTCTAGTTTGAATATGTCTAGACCTTGTTTATCAACTTGAATTCTTACTATATGACATAAGAAGGCTATGTGCTTTGGTTTTTCATTTTTCTGGTTTTTTTGAATATTATGCCCATTTGAAGATTTTGGGAGGTTCTTGAAATTTTCATGTTTGAAACCAATACGACTTCTCTTCATGCTAGACTTCTAAGATCGATCGAGTTTATGGTTAGGGGGTAGATACATGATTTGTATGGTTTGAACATGTCTAAACCTTGTTTTATCAACTTGAAAGCTTACTATGACATACGAAGACTATATTGCTTTTGTTTTTCATTCTTTCGATTTTTTTTCTGAATTTCCATTTGAATCAAATTAGGATCCTATGTTTGACCTGGATTTAAACAAGTATATAATATGAAAATGAAAGGTAAGCATGGATCCTTCTTAGTATCACTCTAAAATGAGCGGCTTTTGGGATGTTCTGAAATTTTCATGTTTTGAGCCCAACCCACTTCTCTTCATGGGTAAACTTCATATATAAGACACGATTTAAGGTTAGGGACAGAGATATATACATGATATTTTCTAGTTTGAATATGTCACAGACCTTGTTGAATCAACTTGAATGAAACAGCATGTGACATAAGAATGCTATGTGCTTTGGTTTATCAATCTTTTGGTTTTTCCTGAATTTTTATGCCCATTTAGATCTTGGTCGATCCTAGGTTTTCTAGAAATTTAAACAAGTTTTTAAATCGAAAAATTAAAGGTAAGCATGGATCAATTGTAGTCACTCTAAAAATGAAGCTTTTAGGAGGTTTTTGAAATTTCCATGTTTGAAACCCAAAACCACTTCTCTTCATGCCTAATTGACTTCATAAGACAGAGTTTAGAGTGTTAGGGGTAGATACATGATTTGTCTAGTTTGAATACGTCTAGACCTTGTATCAACTTGAATTCTTACTATATGACATAAGAAGGCTATGTGCTTTGGTTTTTCATTTTTCTGATTTTTTTTGAATTTTATGCATGCCCATTTGAATCTTGGTCAAATACTAGCTAGGTTTGACCAAGATTTAAACAAGTTTAAAACATGAAAATGAAAAGGTAAGCCTCGATCCTTCTTAGTCACTCTAAAATGAAGCTTTTGGGGGGTTTTTGAAATTTGCATGTTTGAAACCCAAAACCACTTCTCTTCATGCCTTACTTCATAAGACGGAGTTTAGGGTCGTTAGGGAGTAGATACATGATTTGCCTGGTTTGAATATGTCTAGACCTTGTTTATCATCTTGAATGCTTACTATATGACAGAAGAAGACTATGTGCATTGGTATTTCATTTTTTGATTTTCATGCCCATTTCAATCTTGGTGAAATCCTAGGTTTGAGCAAGATTTAAACAAGTTTAACACGTGAAAACGAATAAGCATGGATCCTTCTTAGTCACTCCAAAATGTCCAATTGATAGATGTGTTAACTTTGCTTCATGGAAAAATAATGTCATGTAAATGAGTTAACTTGGATTTCCTGCCGTTGAATCCATAGGAAACTTTGTTCTAATGCACTATAATAATCAACCGAGTTTTTACACCAACATTGCCAACAGGTCTGTCACTTACGTGTGGTGCCCATGCGTGAGGTCCCACACTTCAGTGAGCACAAGTCAAGTGCAGTAGGTACGCAAACTCCAAGCCATCTTCTTTGTCAAGAGAAGACGCATCAGGATGCGTTTTGGAAATCTGTGGGTCCTTCTGGATCCTTCGGTTGTCCCTCTCACAAAAAAAAAATCTCTCTCATTCTCGGCCTCGCTCGACTCGCTCGCTCGCTCGCTCGCTCCTGCTCACTGACAAACCCTGCACAAAAGTCAACATCATCACACGAAAAAGGGGAGACACCATAATGCTCTCCCTTCTTCTCTCCTTCCGAGTGATCCCTCTTCCTCCGAGTTTCACTCGACGGGCAAACACACATGTGTTGCATAGTAATAATAAAAAGGTAGAAAAATCGACCTACGAATCTATAATTAAATAGGTTAAACTAGGGTTTTGCCCAGTACTACAGATCAAGGTTCAAAAAATCCAACTCCAAGATTTTTTTCGACCTCATCCAAATGGCCTCAAACTATAGGGTTAATTAGCATCTAGTGCAGAATGTGTGAACATGTATGCACTATGTGTGCTATAACTTGTATGTCTTTCAAATTTGAACCAAATTTGAAATATATGAAATGGGGCTTTTGGCTTAAACGTTTGAAACCCAAAACGACTTCTCTTCATGCTAGGCATCATAAGACCGAGTTTAGGGTTAGGGGGTAGATACAGGATTTGTCTGTTTTGAATATGTCTATACCTTGTTTATCTACTTGAATATGCTTACTATAGATATATATGACGTAAGAAGACTATGTGCTTTGGTTTTTATTTTTTTTTATTTTTGAATCTTGGTCAAATCCTAGGCTTGACCAATATTTAAACAAGCTTAAAACATGAAAATGAAAAGGTAAGCTTGGATCCTTCTTTGTCACTCTAAGATGAAGTTTTTGGGAGGTTTTCAAAATTTCCATGTCTGAAACCCAAAAACACTTCTCTTCATGCTTGACTTCATAAGACAAAGCTAGTTTAGGGCTTTAGGGGGTAGATACATGATTTGTCTAGTTTGAATATGTCTAGACCTTGTTTATCAACTTCAATTCTTACTATATGACATAAGAAACTATAATATTTGTTTGGTTTTGGTTTTTGTTTTCTGAATGTTTATATATACCCATTTGAATCTTGGTCAAATCCCAGGTTTGATCAAGATTTAAACAAGTTTAAAACATGAAAGTGAAAAGGTAAGCAGATCCTTCCTAGCTAGTCATTCTAAAATGAAGCTTTTGAGAGGTTTTTGAAATCTCAATGTTTGAAACCCAAAAACCACTTCTCTTCATATGCTTGACTTCATAAACAGAGTTTAGGGTTAGAGGTAGATACATGATTTGTCGGGTTTGAATATGTCTAGACATGCTTGTTTTATCAACTTGAATGCTTACTATATGACATAGAGGCTATATATGTGCTTTGGTTTTTCATTTTTCTAGTTTTTTGAATGTTATATGCCCATTTGAAGATTTTGGGTGGTTCTTGAAATTTTCATGTTTGAAACCAATACGACTTCTCTTCATGCTAGACTTCATAAGATCGACCGAGTTTATGGTTAGGGGCTAGATACATGATTTGTCTGGTTTGAACATGTCTAAACCTTGTTTATCAACTTGAAAGCTTACTATATGACATACGAAGACTATGTGCTTTTGTTTTTCATTCTTCTATTTTTTTATTTTATGCCCATTTGAATCTTGGTCAAATCCTATGTTTGACCTGGATTTAAACAAGTATAAAATATGAAAACGAAAAAGTAAGCCTGGATCCTTCTTAGTCACTCTAAAATAAAGCTTTTGGGAGGGGATGTTCTTGAAATTTTCATGTTTGAAACCCAAACCACTTCTCTTCATGATTGCTTCATATATGACAGAGTTTAGGGTTAGGGGCAGATATATACATGATTTTCTTGGTTTGAATATGTCTAGACCTTGTTATCAACTTGGATGCTTACTATATGACATAAAGAATGCTATGTGCTTTAGTTTATTATTCTTTTGGTTTTTTTCCTGAATTTTTATGCCCATTTGAATCTTGATCAAATCCTAGTTATCAGGATTTAAACAAGTTTAAAATCTGAAAATTAAAAAGGTAAGCATGGATCCCTTCTTAGTCACTCTAAAATGAAGCTTTTAGGAGGTTTTTGAAATTCCATGTTTGAAACCAAAAACCACTTCTCTTCATGTGACTTCATAAAACAGAGTTTAGAGTGTTAGGGGTAGATACATGATTTGTCTAGTTTGAATATGTCTAGACCTTGTTTATCAACTTGAATTCTTACTATATGACATAAGAAGGCTATGTGCTTTGGTTTTTCATTTTTCTGGTTTTTTTGAATATTATGCCCATTTGAAGATTTTGGGAGGTTCTTGAAATTTTCATGTTTGAAACCAATACGACTTCTCTTCAGGCTAGACTTCATAAGATCGATCGAGTTTATGGTTAGGGGGTAGATACATGATTTGTCTGGTTTGAACATGTCTAAACCTTGTTTATCAACTTGAAAGCTTACTATATGACATACGAAGACTATGTGCTTTTGTTTTTCATTCTTCTATTTTTTTATTTTATGCCCATTTGAATCTTGGTCAAATCCTATGTTTGACCTGGATTTAAACAAGTATATAATATGAAAACGAAAAGGTAAGCATGGATCCTTCTTAGTCACTCTAAAATGAAGCGGCTTTTGGGATGTTCTTGAAATTTTCATGTTTGAAACCCAAACCACTTCTCTTCATGATTGACTTCATATATAAGACAGAGTTTAAGGTTAGGGACAGATATATACATGATTTTCTAGTTTGAATATGTCTAGACCTTGTTAATCAACTTGAATGCTTACTGTATGACATAAGAATGCTATGTGCTTTGGTTTATCAATCTTTTGGTTTTTTCCTGAATTTTTATGCCCATTTGAATCTTGGTCAAATCCTAGGTTTCACAAAGATTTAAACAAGTTTAAAATCTGAAAATTGAAAGGTAATCCTTCTTAGTCACTCTAAATGAAGTTTTTGGGAGGTTTTTGAAATTTCCATGTTTGAAACCCAAAACCACTTCTCTTCATGCTTAATTGACTTCATAAGACAGAGTTTAGAGTGTTAGGGGTAGATACATGATTTGTCTAGTTTGAATACGTCTAGACCTTGTTTGTCAACTTGAATTCTTACTATATGACATAAGAAGGCTATGTGCTTTGGTTTTTCATTTTTCTGATTTTTTTTGAATTTTATGCATGCCCATTTGAATCTTGGTCAAATACTAGCTAGGTTTGACCAAGATTTAAACAAGTTTAAAACATGAAAATGAAAAGGTAAGCCTCGATCCTTCTTAGTCACTCTAAAATGAAGCTTTTGGGGGGTTTTTGAAATTTGCATGTTTGAAACCCAAAACCACTTCTCTTCATGCCTTACTTCATAAGACGGAGTTTAGGGTCGTTAGGGAGTAGATACATGATTTTGCCTGGTTTGAATATGTCTAGAGACCTTGTTTATCATCTTGAATGCTTACCATATGACATAAGAAGACTATGATACGTGGTATTTCATTTTTTGAATTTTCATGCCCATTTCAATCTTGGTGAAATCCTAGGTTTGAGCAAGTTTCGCTCAATTTAATGCGTGAAAGCGAATAAGCATGATCCTTCTTAGTCACTCCAAAATGTACCAATTGATAGGTGTGTTAACTTTGCTTCATGGAAAAAATAATGTCATGTAAATGAGTTAACTTGGATTTCCTGCCGTTGAATCCATAGGAAACTTTGTTCTAATGCACTATAATAATCAACCGAGTTTTTACACCAACATGTCTGTCACTTACGTGTGGCGCCCATGCGTGAGGTCCCACACTTCAGTGAGCACAAGTCAAGTGCAGTAGGTACGCAAACTCCAAGCCATCTTCTTTGTCAAGAGAAGACGCATCAGGATGCGTTTTGGAAATCTGTGGGTCCTTCTGGATCCTTCGGTTGTCCCTCTCACAAAAAAAAAACAATCTCTCTCATTCTCGGCCTCGCTCGACTCGCTCGCTCGCCCGCTCGCACCTCCTGCTCACTGACAAACCCTGCACAAGAAGTCAGCATCCTCACTGAAAAGAGACACCTGGTGGGCACCTTCTTCTCTCCTTCCGAGTGATCCCTCTTCCTCCGAGTGTCCGACGGGCAAACACACATGTGCTGCATAGTAATAATAATAAAAAGGTAGAAAAATCAACCTACGAATCTATAATTAAATACGTTAAACTAGGGTTTTGCCCAGTACTACAGATCAAGTTCATAAAAAATCCAACTACGGGGTTCGAACAACCCCATTTCTAATCCAAGAATTTTTTCGACCTCATCCAAATGGCCTCAAACTATAGGGTTAATTAGCATCTAGTGCAGAATGTGTGAACATGTATGCACTATGTGTGGTGACTTATATGTCTTTCAAATTTGAACAAATTTGGGAGTACGATGGAAATAGAACTTTTTAGCTTAAATGTTTGAAACAGCAACTTCTCTTCATGCTAGGCATCATGGGTAGAATTTAGGAGTTGAAATTAGATCAAGGATTTGTCTGTTTGAATATTGATGTATACCTTGTTTATCTACTTGAATATGCTTACTATAGATATATATGACGTAAGAAGACTATGTGCTTTGGTTTTTTTTTATTTTTCCAGAATTTTTATGCCCATTTGAATCTTGGTCAAATCCTAGGCTTGACCAATATTTAAACAAGCTTAAAACATGAAAATGAAAAGGTAAGCTTGGATCCTTCTTTGTCACTCTAAGATGAAGTTTTTGGGAGGTTTTCAAAATTTCCATGTCTGAAACCCAAAAACACTTCTCTTCATGCTTGACTTCATAAGACAAAGCTAGTTTAGGGCTTTAGGGGGTAGATACATGATTTGTCTAGTTTGAATATGTCTAGACCTTGTTTATCAACTTCAATTCTTACTATATGACATAAGAAGACTATATGTGCTAGCTTTGGTTTTTGGTTTTTGTTTTTTCTGAATGTTTATATATGCCCATTTGAATCTTGGTCAAATCCTAGGTTTGACAGATTTAAACAAGTTTAAAACATGAAAGTGAAAAGGGTAAGCATGGATCCTTCTAGCTAGTCATTCTAAAATGAAGCTTTTTGGGGGGGGTTCTTGAAATCTCAATGTTTGAAACCCAAAAACCACTTCTCTTCATGGTTGACTTCATAAGACATGCAGAGTTTAGGGTTAGGGGGTAGATACATGATTTGTCGGGTTTGAATATGTCTAGACATGTTATCAACTTGAATTCTTACTATATGACATAAGAAGGCTATGTGCTTTGGTTTTTCATTTTTCTGGTTTTTTTGAATTTTATGCCCATTTGAAGATTTTGGGTGGTTCTTGAAATTTTCATGTTTGAAACACGACTTCTCTTCATGCTAGACTTCATAAGATCGACGGTTATAGTTAGGGAGCTAGATACACGATTTGTCTGGTTTGAACACATGTCTAAACCTTGTTTACCAACTTGCAAGGCTTACTATAAGACATAAGAAGACTATGTGCTTTTGTTTTTCATTCTTCTGAACTTTTGTTTATGCCCATTTGAATCTTGGTCAAATCCTATGTTTGATCTGGATTTAAACAAGTATAAAATGTGAAAACGAGTAAGCCCGGATCCTTCTTAGTCACTCTAAAGTGAGCCTTTACAGGATGTTCTTGAAATTTCCATGTTTGAAACCAAAACCACTTCTCTTCATGATTGCTTCATATATAAGACAGAGTTTAGGGTTGGGGTGATATATACATGATTTTCTAGTTTGAATATGTCTAGACCTTATTTATCAACTTGAATACTGTATAACATAAGAATGCTATGTGCTTTGGTTTGTCGTTCTTTTGGTTTGAATTTTTATGCCCAATTGAATCTTGGTCAAATCCTGGAAGTTTCACAAAGATTTAAACAAGTTTAAAACATGAAAATTAAAAGGTAAGCATGGATCCTTCTTAGTCACTCTAAAATGAAGCTTTTAGGAGGTTTTTGATTCCATGTTTGAAACCAAAACCACTTCTCTTCATGCTTGACTTCATAAAACAGAGTTTTAGAGTGTTAGGGGTAGATACATGATTTGTCTAGTTGGAATATGTCTAGACCTTGTTTATCAACTTGAATTCTTACTATATGACATAAGAAGACTGTCATTTTTCTGGTTTTTTTTGAATATTATGCCCATTTGAAGATTTTGGGAGGTTCTTGAAATTTTCATGTTTGAAACCAATACGACTTCTGTTCATGCTAGACTTCATAAGATCGACCGAGTTTATGGTTAGGGGGTAGATACATGATTTGTCTGGTTTGAACATGTCTAAACCTTGTTTATCAACTTGAAAGCTATATGACTATGTGCTTTTATTTTTCATTCTTCTATTTTTATTTTATTTTATGCCCATTTGAATCTTGGTCAAATCCTATGTTTGACCAAGATTTAAACAAGTATATAATATGAAAACGAAAAGGTAAGCATGGATCCTTCTTAGTCACTCTAAAATGAAGCGGCTTTTGGGATGTTCTTGAAATTTTCATGTTTGAAACCCAAACCACTTCTCTTCATGATTGACTTCATATATAAGACAGAGTTTAAGGTTAGGGACAGATATATACATGATTTTCTAGTTTGAATATGTCTAGACCTTGTTAATCAACTTGAATGCTTACTGTATGACATAAGAATGCTATGTGCTTTGGTTTATCAATCTTTTGGTTTTTTCCTGAATTTTTATGCCCATTTGAATCTTGGTCAAATCCTAGGTTTCACAAAGATTTAAACAAGTTTAAAATCTGAAAATTAAAAGGTAAGCATGGATCCTTCTTAGTCACTCTAAAATGAAGCTTTTGGGAGGTTTTTGAAATTTCCATGTTTGAAACCCAAAACCACTTCTCTTCATGCTTGACTTCATAAGACAGAGTTTAGAGTGTTAGGGGTAGATACATGATTTGTCTAGTTTGAATACGTCTAGACCTTGTTTATCAACTTGAATTCTTACTATATGACATAAGAAGGCTATGTGCTTTGGTTTTTCATTTTTCTGATTTTTTTGAATTTTATGCCCATTTGAATCTTGGTCAAATACTAGCTAGGTTTGACCAAGATTTAAACAAGTTTAAAACATGAAAATGAAAAGGTAAGCCTCGATCCTTCTTAGTCACTCTAAAATGAAGCTTTTGGGAGGTTTTTGAAATTTGCTTGAAACCCAAAACCACTTCTCTTCATGCCTTACTTCATAAGACGGAGTTTAGGGTCGTTAGGGAGTAGATACATGATTTGCCTGGTTTGAATATGTCTAGACCTTGTTTATCATCTTGAATGCTTACTATATGACAGAAGAAGACTATGTGCATTGGTATTTCATTTTTTTTTGAATTTTCATGCCCATTTCAATCTTGGTGAAATCCTAGGTTTGAGCAAGATTTAAACAAATTTAACACGTGAAAACGAATAAGCATGGATCCTTCTTAGTCACTCCAAAATGTACCAATTGATAGATGTGTTAACTTTGCTTCATGGAAAAAATAATGTCATGTAAATGAGTTAACTTGGATTTCCTGCCGTTGAATCCATAGGAAACTTTGTTCTAATGCACTATAATAATCAACCGTGTTTTTACACCAACATTGCCAACAGGTCTGTCACTTACGTGTGGCGCCCATGCGTGAGGTCCCACACTTCAGTGAGCACAAGTCAAGTGCAGTAGGTACGCAAACTCCAAGCCATCTTCTTTGTCAAGAGAAGACGCATCAGGATGCGTATTGGAAATCTGTGGGTCCTTCTGGATCCTTCGGTTGTCCCTCTCACAAAAAAAACAAATCTCTCTCATTCTCGGCCTCGCTCGACTCGCTCGCTCGCTCGCTCGCTCGCACCTCCTGCTCACTGACAAACCCTGCACAAAAGTCAACATCATCACCCGAAAAAGGGGAGACACCATAATGCTCTCCCTTCTTCTCTCCTTCCGAGTGATCCCTCTTCCTCCGAGTTTCACTCGACGGGCAAACACACATGTGCTGCATAGTAATAATAATAAAAAGGTAGAAAAATCAACCTACGAATCTATAATTAAATACGTTAAACTAGGGTTTTGCCCAGTACTACAGATCAAGTTCATAAAAAATCCAACTACGGGGGTTCGAGCAGCCCCATTTCTAAATTTTTTCGACCTAGGTCACTCAAATGGCCTCAAACTATAGGGTTAGTGAAGTGCAGTCTGAGAAATGTGTGAACATGTATACTTTGTGTGTTTGATAACTTTATATGTCTTTCAGTGAACCAAATTTGGGAAATATAGAAATAGGCTTTTAGCCAAATGTTTGGGAAACAAAGCACTTCTCTTCATGCTGCAGCAGCATATAAAACCGAGTTTAGAAGGAAGGGTTAAATCTGATTTATGCAGTTTTGAATATTATACCTTGTTTATGTACTTGAATAACTTACTATAGATATATATGACAGGGATATGCTTTAGTTAAAGTTATTTTTCAAATTTTTATGCCATTTGATCTTAGTCAGGTCTGGGCTTGATGACTAAACAAGCTTAAAACATGAAAATGAAAGGTAAGCTTGGATCCTTCTTTGATAGGCCAGGATAGAAGTTTTGGGGAGGTTTCAAAATTTCAGCGTGCGGGGCCGAGGCGTATCTTCATGCCGGACCATAAAGGCTCCCCATAATTTAGGGCTTTGGGGGGTGAATTGCTGATTTGTCTAGTTTGAATATGTCTAGACCTTGTTTATCCTTCAATTCTTACTATATGACCATAAGAAGACTATATGTGCTAGCTTTGGTTTTTGGTTTTTGTTTTTTTTTTTTTTTTTTATGCATGCCCATTTGAATCTTGGTCAAATCCTAGGATTGACCAAGATTTAAACAAGTTAAAACATGAAAGTGAAAAGGTAAGCATGGATCCTTCCTAGCTAGTCATTCTAAAATGAAGCTTTTTTGGGGGGGTTCTTGAAATCTCAATGTTTGAAACCCAAAAACCACTTCTCTTCATGGTTGACTTCATAAGACATGCAGAGTTTAGGGTTAGGGGGTAGATACATGATTTGTCGGGTTTGAATATGTCTAGACATGCTTGTTTATCAACTTGAATGCTTACTATATGACATAAGAAGGCTATATATGTGCTTTGGTTTTTCATTTTTCTAGTTTTTTGAATGTTATATGCCCATTTGAAGATTTTGGGTGGTTCTTGAAATTTTCATGTTTGAAACCAATACGACTTCTCTTCATGCTAGACTTCATAAGATCGGCCAGGGATTTTTATGATTGGGGACTAAATCCTGGACCATACAGTTTGAACATGTCTGAGCTATTTCGCAGCTTGCAGGCTTACTATAAGACATAAGAAGACTATGTGCTTTAGTTTTTCAATTTTCTTTATGCCCATTTAGATACTTGGTCAAATCCTATGTTTGACATGGATTTAAACAAGTTTCAACATGAAAATGAAAAGGTAAGCCTGGATCCTTCTTAGTCACTCTAAAATGAGCGACTTTTGGGATGTTCTTGAAATTTTCATGTTTGAAACCCAAAACCACTTCTCTTCATGATTGCTTCATATATAAGACAGAGTTTAGGGTTAGGGGCAGATATATACATGATTTTCTAGTTTGAATATGTCTAGACCTTATTTATCAACTTGAATGCTTACTATATGACATAAGAATGCTATGTGCTTTGGTTTATCATTCTTTTGGTTTTTTCCTGAATTTTTATGCCCATTTGAATCTTGATCAAATCCTAGGTTTGACCAAGATTTAAACAAGTTGCGTCTGAAAATTAAAGGTAAGCATGGATCCTTCTTAGTCACTCTAAAATGGAAAGGTTTTTGATATTTCCATGTTTGACCCCAAAACCACTTCTCTTCATACTTGACTTCATAAGACAAGAGTTTAGAGTGTTAGGGGTAGATACATGATTTGTCTAGTTTGAATATGTCTAGACCTTGTTTATCAACTTGAATTCTTACTATATGACATAAGAAGGCTATGTGCTTTGGTTTTTCATTTTTCTGGTTTTTTTGAATATTATGCCCATTTGAAGATTTTGGGAGGTTCTTGAAATTTTCATGTTTGAAACCAATACCTTCTCTTCATGCTAGACTTCATAAGATCGATCGAGTTTATGGTTAGGGGTAGATACATGATTTGTAGTTTGAACATGTCTAAACCTTGTTTATCAACTTGAAAGCTTACTATATGACATAAGAACACTATGTGCTTTTTGTTTTTCATTCTTCTATTTTTTTATTTATGCCCATTTGAATCTTGGTCAAATCCTATATTTGACCTGGATTTAAACAAGTATATAATATGAAAATGAAAGGTAAGCATGGATCCTTCTTAATCACTCTGAGATGAAGCAGCTTTTAGAGATGTTCTTAGAAATTTTCATGTTTAAACAAACCACTTCTCTTCATGATTGACTTCATATATAAATGATTTAAGGTTAAGGCAGATATATACATGATTTCCTGTTTGAATATGTCTGGACTTATTGACCAACGAATACTTCTTGTATGACATAAGAATATATATGCTAGTTTGTAAATCTTTTGGTTTTTCTATTGCGTAACATTTGAATCTTGGTGAAATCCTAGGTTTGACCAAGATTGAAGCAGGTTTGAAAATGCAGAAGGTAAAGGTAAGCATGGATCCTTCTTAGTCACTCTAAAATGAAGCTTTTGGGGAGGTTTTTGAAATTTCCATGTTTGAAACCCAAGGCAGAACGTGTTCATGCTAGTGACTTCGCAAAACGAAGTTTAGAGTGTTAGAAGTGGAGCGCGAGATTTGTCTGGTTTGGTCGTCTAGACCTTGTTTATCAACTTGAATTCTTACTATGTGACATAAGAAGGCTATGTGCTTTGATTTTTCATTTTTCTTTTTTGAATTTTATGCATGCCCATTTGAATCTTGGTCAAATCTTAGCTAGAGTTTGACCAAAAGATTTAAGACCAGGTTTTTAAAAACGCCATGAAAGTAAGAGGTAAACCTAGATCCTTCTTAGTCACTCTAAAATAAACTTTTAGGGGGGTTTTGAAATTGCATATTTAGAATTTTAACCACTCTCTTATACACTTGCTTAGATGAAGTTTAGGGTCGTTAAGGAGTAGATACATGATTTGCCTGGTTTGAATATGTCTAGACCTTGTTTATCATCTTGAATGCTTACTATATGACAGAAGAAGACTATGTGCATTGGTATTTCATTTTTTTTTGAATTTTCATGCCCATTTCAATCTTGGTGAAATCCTAGGTTTGAGCAAGATTTAAACAAATTTAACACGTGAAAACGAATAAGCATGGATCCTTCTTAGTCACTCCAAAATGTACCAATTGATAGATGTGTTAACTTTGCTTCATGGAAAAAATAATGTCATGTAAATGAGTTAACTTGGATTTCCTGCCGTTGAATCCATAGGAAACTTTGTTCTAATGCACTATAATAATCAACCGTGTTTTTACACCAACATTGCCAACAGGTCTGTCACTTACGTGTGGCGCCCATGCGTGAGGTCCCACACTTCAGTGAGCACAAGTCAAGTGCAGTAGGTACGCAAACTCCAAGCCATCTTCTTTGTCAAGAGAAGACGCATCAGGATGCGTTTTGGAAATCTGTGGGTCCTTCTGGATCCTTCGGTTGTCCCTCTCACAAAAAAAACAAATCTCTCTCATTCTCGGCCTCGCTCGACTCGCTCGCTCGCTCGCTCGCACCTCCTGCTCACTGACAAACCCTGCACAAAAGTCAACATCATCACCCGAAAAAGGGGAGACACCATAATTCTCTCCCTTCTTCTCTCCTTCCGAGTGATCCCTCTTCCTCCGAGTTTCACTCGACGGGCAAACACACATGTGCTGCATAGTAATAATAATAAAAAGGTAGAAAAATCAACCTACGAATCTATAATTAAATACGTTAAACTAGGGTTTTGCCCAGTACTACAGATCAAGTTCATAAAAAATCCAACTACGGGGTTCGCACTTCTAATCCAAGATTTTTTCGACCTCATCCAAATGGCCTCAAACTATAGGGTTAATTAGCATCTAGTGCAGAATGTGTGAAAATGTATGCACTATGTGTGCTATAACTTGTATGTCTTTCAAATTTGAACCAAATTTGAAATATATGAAATGGGGCTTTTGGCTTAAACGTTTGAAACCCAAAACGACTTCTCTTCATGCTAGGCATCATAAGACCGAGTTTAGGGTTAGGGGGTAGATACAGGATTTGTCTGTTTTGAATATGTCTATACCTTGTTTATCTACTTGAATATGCTTACTATAGATATATATGACGTAAGAAGACTATGTGCTTTGGTTTTTATTTTTTTATTTTTCCAGAATTTTTATGCCCATTTGAATCTTGGTCAAATCCTAGGCTTGACCAATATTTAAACAAGCTTAAAACATGAAAATGAAAAGGTAAGCTTGGATCCTTCTTTGTCACTCTAAGATGAAGTTTTTGGGAGGTTTTCAAATTTCCATGTCTGAAACCCAAAAACACTTCTCTTCATGCTTGACTTCATAAGACAAAGCTAGTTTAGGGCTTTAGGGGGTAGATACATGATTTGTCTAGTTTGAATATGTCTAGACCTTGTTTATCAACTTCAATTCTTACTATATGACATAAGAAGACTATATGTGCTAGCTTTGGTTTTTGGTTTTTGTTTTTTCTGAATGTTTATATATGCCCATTTGAATCTTGGTCAAATCCTAGGTTTGACCAAGATTTAAACAAGTTTAAAACATGAAAGTGAAAAGGTAAGGTAAGCCTGGATCCTTCTTAGTCATTCTAAAATGAAGCTTTTGGGGGGTTCTTGAAATCTCAATGTTTGAAACCCAAAACCACTTCTCTTCATGGTTGACTTCATAAGACATGCAGAGTTTAGGGTTAGGGGGTAGATACATGATTTGTCGGGTTTGAATATGTATAGACATGCTTGTTTATCAACTTGAATGCTTACTATATGACATAAGAAGGCTATATATGTGCTTTGGTTTTTCATTTTTCTAGTTTTTTGAATGTTATATGCCCATTTGAAGATTTTGGGTGGTTCTTGAAATTTTCATGTTTGAAACCAATACGACTTCTCTTCATACTAGACTTCATAAGATCGACCGAGTTTATGGTTAGGGGCTAGATACATGATTTGTCTCGGTTTGAACATGTCTAAACATACGATCGCTTAAGGCTTACTATGACATAAAGACTATGTGCTTTGTTTTCGTTCTTCTATTTTTTATTTTATGCCCATTTGAATCTTGGTCCAAATCCTATGTTTGACCTGGATTTAAACAAGTATAAAATAGGTAAGCCCGCCAGACTGGATCCTTCTTAGTCACTCTAAAATGGGCGACTTTTGGGATGTTCTTGAAATTTCATGTTTGAAACCCAAAAACCACTTCTCTTCATGATTGCATTTCATATATAAGGCGAGAGTTTAGGGTTGGGGCAGATATATACATGATCAAAACTTCTGGATTTGAATATGTCTAGACCTTATTTATCAACTTGAATGCTTACTATATGACATAAAGAATGCTATGTGCTTTGGTTTATCATTCTTTTGGTTTTTTCCATGTTTTTACTTATTTGAATCTTGGTCAAATCTAGGTTTCACAAAGATTTAAACAAGTTTAAAATCTGAAAATTAAAAGGTAAGCAACTCACTCTAAAATGAAACTTTTGGGAGGTTTTTGATATTTCCATGTTTGAAACCCAAAAACCACTTCTCTTCATACTTGACTTCATAAGGCGGAAGTTTAGAGAGTTTAGGGGGTAGATACATGGTTTGTCTAGTTTGAATATGTCTAGACCTTGGTTTATCAACTTGAATTCTTACTATATGACATAAGAAGGCTATGTGCTTTGGTTTTCATTTTTTGTTTTTTTTTGAATGTTATGCCCATTTGAAGATTTTGGAGGTTCTTGAAATTTTCATGTTTGAAACCAATACGACTTCTCTTCAGGCTAGACTTCATAAGATCGATCGAGTTTATGGTTAGGGGGTAGATACATGATTTGTCTGGTTTGAACATGTCTAAACCTTGTTTATCAACTTGAAAGCTTACTATATGACATACGAAGACTATGTGCTTTTGTTTTTCATTCTTCTATTTTATTTTATTTTATGCCCATTTGAATCTTGGTCAAATCCTATGTTTTAACAAGATTTAAACAAGTATATAATATGAAAACGAAAAGGTAAGCATGGATCCTTCTTAGTCACTCTAAAATGAAGCGGCTTTTGGGATGTTCTTGAAATTTTCATGTTTGAAACCCAAACCACTTCTCTTCATGATTGACTTCATATATAAGACAGAGTTTAAGGTTAGGGACAGATATATACATGATTTTCTAGTTTGAATATGTCTAGACCTTGTTAATCAACTTGAATGCTTACTGTATGACATAAGAATGCTATGTGCTTTGGTTTATCAATCTTTTGGTTTTTTCCTGAATTTTTATGCCCATTTGAATCTTGGTCAAATCCTAGGTTTCACAAAGATTTAAACAAGTTTAAAATCTGAAAATTAAAAGGTAAGCATGGATCCTTCTTAGTCACTCTAAAATGAAGCTTTTGGGAGGTTTTTGAAATTTCCATGTTTGAAACCCAAAACCACTTCTCTTCATGCCTAATTGACTTCATAAGACAGAGTTTAGAGTGTTAGGGGTAGATACATGATTTGTCTAGTTTGAATACGTCTAGACCTTGTTTATCAACTTGAATTCTTACTATATGACATAAGAAGGCTATGTGCTTTGGTTTTTCATTTTTCTGTTTTTTTTGAATTTTATGCATGCCCATTTGAATCTTGGTCAAATACTAGCTAGGTTTGACCAAGATTACAAGTTTAAAACATGAAAATGAAAAGGTAAGCATGGATCCTTCTTAGTCACTCTAAAATGAAGCTTTTGGGAGGTTTTTGAAATTTGCATGTTTGAAACCCAAAACCACTTCTCTTCATGCCTTACTTCATAAGACGGAGTTTAGGGTCGTTAGGGAGTAGATACATGATTTGCCTGGTTTGAATATGTCTAGACCTTGTTTATCATCTTGAATGCTTACTATATGACAGAAGAAGACTATGTGCATTGGTATTTCATTTTTTTTTGAATTTTCATGCCCATTTCAATCTTGGTGAAATCCTAGGTTTGAGCAAGATTTAAACAAATTTAACACGTGAAAACGAATAAGCATGGATCCTTCTTAGTCACTCCAAAATGTACCAATTGATAGATGTGTTAACTTTGCTTCATGGAAAAAATAATGTCATGTAAATGAGTTAACTTGGATTTCCTGCCGTTGAATCCATAGGAAACTTTGTTCTAATGCACTATAATAATCAACCGTGTTTTTACACCAACATTGCCAACAGGTCTGTCACTTACGTGTGGCGCCCATGCGTGAGGTCCCACACTTCAGTGAGCACAAGTCAAGTGCAGTAGGTACGCAAACTCCAAGCCATCTTCTTTGTCAAGAGAAGACGCATCAGGATGCGTTTTGGAAATCTGTGGGTCCTTCTGGATCCTTCGGTTGTCCCTCTCACAAAAAAAACAAATCTCTCTCATTCTCGGCCTCGCTCGACTCGCTCGCTCGCTCGCTCGCTCGCTCGCACCTCCTGCTCACTGACAAACCCTGCACAAAAGTCAACATCATCACCCGAAAGAGACACCATAATGCTCTCCCTTCTTCTCTCCTTCCGAGTGATCCCTCTTCCTCCGAGTTTCACTCGACGGGCAAACACACATGTGTTGCATAGTAATAATAAAAAGGGATAGAAAAATCAACCTACGAATCTATAATTAAATACGTTAAACTAGGGTTTTGCCCAGTACTACAGATCAAGTTCATAAAAAATCCAACTACGGGGTTCGAACAACCCCATTTCTAATCCAAGATTTTTTTCGACCTCATCCAAATGGCCTCAAACTATAGGGTTAATTAGCATCTAGTGCAGAATGTGTGAACATGTATGCACTATGTGTGCTGTAACTTGTATGTCTTTCAAATTTGAACCAAATTTGAAATATATGAAATGGGGCTTTTGGCTTAAACGTTTGAAACCCAAAACGACTTCTCTTCATGCTAGGCATCATAAGACCGAGTTTAGGGTTAGGGGGTAGATACAGGATTTGTCTGTTTTGAATATGTCTATACCTTGTTTATCTACTTGAATATGCTTACTATAGATATATATGACGTAAGAAGACTATGTGCTTTGGTTTTTTTTATTTTTTTTTTGAATTTTATGCCCATTTGAATCTTAGGTCAAATCCTAGGCTTGACCAATATTTAAACAAGTTAAAAACATGAAAATGAAAAGGTAAGCTTAGATCCTTCTTTGTCCACTCTGGATAAGATTTTGGGAGGTTTTCAAAATTTCCATGTCTGAAACCCAAAAACACTTCTCTTCATGCTTGACTTCATAAGACAAAGCTAGTTTAGGGCTTTAGGGGGTAGATACATGATTTGTCTAGTTTGAATATGTCTAGACCTTGTTTATCAACTTCAATTCTTACTATATGACATAAGAAGACTATATGTGCTAGCTTTGGTTTTTGATTTTTTGATTTTTTTGAATGTTTATGCCCATTTGAATCTTGGTCAAATCCTAGGTTTGACCAAGATTTAAACAAGTCTATAACATGAAAATGAAAAGGTAAGCCTGGATCCTTCCTAGCTAGTCATTCTAAAATGAAGCTTTTGGGGGGTTCTTGAAATCTCAATGTTTGAAACCCAAAACCACTTCTCTTCATGGTTGACTTCATAAGACATGCAGAGTTTAGGGTTAGGGGTAGATACATGATTTGTCGGGGTTGAATATGTCTAGACATGCTTGTTTATCAACTTGAATGCTTACTATATGACATAAGAAGGCTATATATGTGCTTTGGTTTTTCATTTTTCTAGTTTTTTGAATGTTATATGCCCATTTGAAGATTTTGGGTGGTTCTTGAAATTTTCATGTTTGAAACCAATACGACTTCTCTTCATGCTAGACTTCATAAGATCGACCGAGTTTATGGTTAGGGGCTAGATACATGATTTGTCTGGTTTGAACATGTCTAAACCTTGTTTACCAACTTGCAAGGCTTACTATATGACATAAGAAGACTATGTGCTTTTGTTTTTCATTTTTTGAATTTTATGCCCATTTGAATCTTGGTCAAATCCTAGGTTTGACCAGGATTTAAACAAGTTTAAAATATGAAAACGAAAAGGTAAGCCTGGATCCTTCTTAGTCACTCTAAAATGAAGCGACTTTTGGGATGTTCTTGAAATTTTCATGTTTGAGCAAAACCACTTCTCTTCATGATTGCTTCATATATAAGACAGAGTTTAAGGTTAGAATGAATGTGTATAATTTTCTAGTTTGAATATGTCTAGACCTTGTTATCAACTTAATTGAATGCTTACATAAGAAGGCTATGTGCTTTGGTTTATCATTCTTTTGGTTTTTTCTGATTTTTTATGCCCATTTGAATCTTGGTCAAATCTAGGATTTGACCTGGATTTAAACAAGTTTAAAATCTGAAAATTAAAAGGCAAGCATGGATCCTTCTTAATCACTCTAATTGGGAGGTTTTTGATATTTCCATGTTTGAAACCAAAACCACTTCTCTTCATGTTTGACTTCATAAACAGAGTTTAGAGTGTTAGGGGTAGATACATGATTTGTCTAGTTTAAGTATGTCTAGACCTTGTTTATCGCTTGAATTCTTACTATATGACATAAGAAGGCTATGTGCTTTGGTTTTCATTTTTTTTTTTTTGAATATTATGCCCATTTGAAGATTTTGGGAGGTTCTTGAAATTTTCATGTTTGAAACCAATACGACTTCTCTTCATGCTAGACTTCATAAGATCGACCGAGTTTATGGTTAGGGGCTAGATACATGATTTGTCTGGTTTGAACATGTCTAAACCTTGTTTATCAACTTGAAAGCTTACTATATGTACGAAGACTATGTGCTTTTGTTTTTCATTCTTCTATTTTATTTTATTTTATGCCCATTTGAATCTTGGTCAAATCCTATGTTTGACCTGGATTTAAACAAGTATATAATATGAAAACGAAAAGGTAAGCATGGATCCTTCTTAGTCACTCTAAAATGAAGCGGCTTTTGGGATGTTCTTGAAATTTTCATGTTTGAAACCCAAACCACTTCTCTTCATGATTGACTTCATATATAAGACAGAGTTTAAGGTTAGGGACAGATATATACATGATTTTCTAGTTTGAATATGTCTAGACCTTGTTAATCAACTTGAATGCTTACTGTATGACATAAGAATGCTATGTGCTTTGGTTTATCAATCTTTTGGTTTTTTCCTGAATTTTTATGCATTTAAATCTTGGTCAAATCCTAGGTTTCACAAAGATTTAAACAAGTTTAAAATATGAAAATTAAAAGCTATGGATCCTTCTTAGTCACTCTGAAATGAAGCTTTTGGGAGGTTTTTAAAATGAAGCTTTTGGGAGCAAAACCACTTCTCTTCA
This sequence comes from Lolium multiflorum, assembly GCA_030979885.1. Lineage (NCBI taxonomy): Eukaryota > Viridiplantae > Streptophyta > Magnoliopsida > Poales > Poaceae > Lolium > Lolium multiflorum. The sequence goes on from JAUUTY010001304.1 coordinate 39,927, forward strand.
TGCTTAATTGACTTCATAAGCAGAGTTTAGTGTTAGGGGTAGATACATGATTTGTCTAGTTTGAATACGTCTAGACCTTGTATCAACTTGAATTCTTACTATATGACATAAAGAAGGCTATGTGCTTTGGTTTTCATTTTCGATTTTTTTTGAATTTTATGCATGCCCATTTGAATCTTGGTCAAATACTAGCTAGGGTTTGACCAAGATTTAAAACAAGTTTAAAACATGAAAATGAAAAGGTAAACGGATCCTTCTTAATCACTCTAAAATGAAGGGAGGTTTTTGAAATTTGCATGTTTGAAACCAAAACCACTTCTCTTCATGCCTTACTTCATAAACGGAGTTTAGGGTCGTTAGGGAGTAGATACATGATTTGCCCTGGTTTGAATATGTCTAGACATGTTTATCAACTTTAATGCTTACGAAGACTATGTGCGTGGTATTTCATTTTGGCTTTTGAATTTTCATGCCCATTTCAATCTTGGTGAAATCCTAGGTTTGAGCAAGATTTAAACAAATTTAACACGTGAAAACGAATAAGCATGGATCCTTCTTAGTCACTCCAAAATGTACCAATTGATAGATGTGTTAACTTTGCTTCATGGAAAAATTAATGTCATGTAAATGAGTTAACTTGGATTTCCTACCGTTGAATCCATAGGAAACTTTGTTCTAATGCACTATAATAATCGCCGTGTTTACTGCTTATTGCCAACAGATCTGTGTCATAAATGTGGGCATTTATGCGTGAGTCCCACACTTCGGTGAGCACAAGTCAGAAGTCGGTAGGTACGCAAAGCTCAAACCATCTTCTTTATCAAAGAGAGACGCATTAGGATGCGTTTGGAAATCATGGGTCATGCACGGATCAGCCGGTTGTCCCTCTCCCCAAAAAAAAAACAAATCTCTCTCATTCTCGGCCTCGCTCGACTCGCTCGCTCGCTCGTGGCTCCTCTGCTCTGGAGGCCAGGCCCCCACACAAAGTCAGCATCATCGCTGGGAGAACACCATAGTGGCCAAGCACAGCCTCTCTTCAGAGTAGTCCCTCTTCCTGAGTTTCACTCCTTGAGCAAACACATATTAACTGCATAGTAATAATAATAAAAAGGTAGAAAAATCGACCTACGAATCTATAATTAAATACGTTAAACTAGGGTTTTGCCCTGTTCTGCAGATCAAGGGTTCAAAAAAATCCAACTACAGGGTTCGAACAACCCCATTTCTAATCCAAGATTTTTCGACCTCCTTCCAAATGGCCTCAAACTATAGGGTTAATTAGCATCTAGTGCAGAATGTGTGAACATGTATGCACTATGTGTGCTGTAACTTGTATGTCTTTCAAATTTGAACCAAATTTGAAATATATGAAATGGGGCTTTTGGCTTAAACGTTTGAAACCCAAAACGACTTCTCTTCATGCTAGGCATCATAAGACCGAGTTTAGGGTTAGGGGGTAGATTTGTCTGTTTTGAATATGTCTATACCTTGTTTATCTACTTGAATATGCTTACTATAGATATATATGACGTAAGAAGACTATGTGCTTTGGTTTTTTTTTATTTTTCCAGAATTTTTATGCCCATTTGAATCTTGGTCAAATCCTAGGCTTGACCAATATTTAAACAAGCTTAAAACATGAAAATGAAAAGGTAAGCTTGGATCCTTCTTTGTCACTCTAAGATGAAGTTTTTGGGAGGTTTTCAAAATTTCCATGTTTGAAACCCAAAAACCACTTCTCTTCATGCTTGACTTCATAAGACAGAGTTTAGAGTGTTAGGGGTAGATACATGATTTGTCTAGTTTGAATATGTCTAGACCTTGTTTATCAACTTCAATTCTTACTATATGACATAAGAAGACTATATGTGCTTTGGTTTTTGATTTTTTGATTTTTTTGAATGTTTATGCCCATTTGAATCTTGGTCAAATCCTAGGTTTGACCAAGATTTAAACAAGTCTATAACATGAAAATGAAAAGGTAAGCCTGGATCCTTCTTAGTCATTCTAAAATGAAGCTTTTGGGGGGTTCTTGAAATCTCAATGTTTGAAACCCAAAACCACTTCTCTTCATGGTTGACTTCATAAGACATGCAGAGTTTAGGGTTAGGGGTAGATACATGATTTGTCGGGTTTGAATATGTCTAGACATGCTTGTTTATCAACTTGAATGCTTACTATATGACATGCTATATATGTGCTTTGGTTTTTCATTTTTCTAGTTTTTTGAATGTTATATGCCCATTTGAAGATTTTGGGTGGTTCTTGAAATTTTCATGTTTGAAACCAATACGACTTCTCTTCATGCTAGACTTCATAAGATCGACCGAGTTTATGGTTAGGGGCTAGATACATGATTTGTCTGGTTTGAACATGTCTAAACCTTGTTTATCAACTTGAAAGCTTACTATATGACATAAGAAGACTATGTGCTTTTGTTTTTCATTCTTCTATTTTTTTATTTTATGCCCATTTGAATCTTGGTCAAATCCTATGTTTGACCTGGATTTAAACAAGTATAAAATATGAAAACGAAAAGGTAAGCCTGGATCCTTCTTAGTCACTCTAAAATGAAGCGACTTTTGGGATGTTCTTGAAATTTTCATGTTTGAAACCCAAAACCACTTCTCTTCATGATTGCTTCATATATAAGACAGAGTTTAGGGTTAGGGGCAGATATATATACATGATTTTCTAGTTTGAATATGTCTAGACCTTATTTATCAACTTGAATGCTTACTATATGACATAAGAATGCTATGTGCTTTGGTTTATCATTCTTTTGGTTTTTTCCTGAATTTTTATGCCCATTTGAATCTTGGTCCGAATCTAGGTTTTACAAAGATTTAACAAGTTTAAAATCTGAAAATTAAAAGGTTAAGCATGGATCCTTCTTAGTCACTCTAAATGAAGCTTTTGGGTTTGATATTTCCATGTTTGAAGCCCAAAAACCACTTCTCTTCATGCTTGACTTCATAGGATAGAGTTTTAGGGGGTAGATACATGATTTGTCTAGTTTGAATATGTCTAGACCTTGTTTATCAACTTGAATTCTTACTATATGACATAAGAAGGCTATGTGCTTTGGTTTTTCATTTTTCTGGTTTTTTTGAATATTATGCCCATTTGAAGATTTTGGGAGGTTCTTGAAATTTTCATGTTTGAAACCAATACGACTTCTCTTCAGGCTAGACTTCATAAGATCGATCGAGTTTATGGTTAGGGGGTAGATACATGATTTGTCTGGTTTGAACATGTCTAAACCTTGTTTATCAACTTGAAAGCTTACTATATGACATAAGAAGACTATGTGCTTTTGTTTTTCATTCTTCTATTTTTTTTATTTTATGCCCATTTGAATCTTGGTCAAATCCTATGTTTGACCTGGATTTAAACAAGTATATAATGAAAACGAAAAGGTAAGCATGGATCCTTCTTAGTCACTCTAAAATGAAGCGGCTTTTGGGATGTTCTTGAAATTTTTCATGTTTGAAACCCAAACCACTTCTCTTCATGATTGACTTCATATATAAGACAGAGTTTAAGGTTAGGGACAGATATATACATGATTTTCTAGTTTGAATATGTCTAGACCTTGTTAATCAACTTGAATGCTTACTGTATGACATAAGAATGCTATGTGCTTTGGTTTATCAATCTTTTGGTTTTTTCCTGAATTTTTATGCCCATTTGAATCTTGGTCAAATCCTAGGTTTCACAAAGATTTAAACAAGTTTAAAATCTGAAAATTAAAAGGTAAGCATGGATCCTTCTTAGTCACTCTAAAATTTGGGAGGTTTTTGAAATTTCCATGTTTGAAACCCAAAACCACTTCTCTTCATGCTTAATTGACTTCATAAGACAGAGTTTAGAGTGTTAGGGGTAGATACATGATTTGTCTAGTTTGAATACGTCTAGACCTTGTTTATCAACTTGAATTCTTACTATATGACATAAGAAGGCTATGTGCTTTGGTTTTTCATTTTTCTGATTTTTTTTGAATTTTATGCATGCCCATTTGAATCTTGGTCAAATACTAGCTAGGTTTGACCAAGATTTAAACAAGTTTAAAACATGAAAATGAAAAGGTAAGCCTCGATCCTTCTTAGTCACTCTAAAATGAAGCTTTTGGGAGGTTTTTGAAATTTGCATGTTTGAAACCCAAAACCACTTCTCTTCATGCCTTACTTCATAAGACGGAGTTTAGGGTCGTTAGGGAGTAGATACATGATTTGCCTGGTTTGAATATGTCTAGACCTTGTTTATCATCTTGAATGCTTACTATATGACAGAAGAAGACTATGTGCATTGGTATTTCATTTTTTTTTGAATTTTCATGCCCATTTCAATCTTGGTGAAATCCTAGGTTTGAGCAAGATTTAAACAAATTTAACACGTGAAAACGAATAAGCATGGATCCTTCTTAGTCACTCCAAAATGTACCAATTGATAGATGTGTTAACTTTGCTTCATGGAAAAAATAATGTCATGTAAATGAGTTAACTTGGATTTCCTGCCGTTGAATCCATAGGAAACTTTGTTCTAATGCACTATAATAATCAACCGAGTTTTTACACCAACAGGTCTGTCACTTACGTGTGGTGCCCATGCGTGAGGTCCCACACTTCAGTGAGCACAAGTCAAGTGCAGTAGGTACGCAAACTCCAAGCCATCTTCTTTGTCAAGAGAAGACGCATCAGGATGCGTTTTGGAAGTCTGTGGGTCCTTCTGGATCCTTCGGTTGTCCCTCTCACAAAAAAAACAAATCTCTCTCATTCTCGGCCCCTCCTGCGCACTGACAAACCCTGCACAACAGTCAACATCACCAGAAAAAGAATATACACCATCAATAAGAGGGGCCCCGTGACTGCTCTCCCTTCTTCTCCTTCCGAGTGATTCCTCTTCCTCCGAGTTTCACTCGACGGGCAAACACACATGTGCTGCATAGTAATAATAATAAAAAGGTAGAAAAATCAACCTACGAATCTATAATTAAATACGTTAAACTAGGGTTTTGCCCAGTACTACAGATCAAGTTCATAAAAAATCCAACTACGGGGTTCGAACAACCCCATTTCTAATCCAAGAATTTTTTCGACCTCATCCAAATGGCCTCAAACTATAGGGTTAATTAGCATCTAGTGCAATATGTGTGAACATGTATGCACTATGTGTGCTATAACTTGTATGTCTTTCAAATTTGAACCAAATTTGAAATATATGAAATGAGACTTTTAGCCCAACGTTTCTGAAGCAAAACGACTTCTCTTGTGCTAGGCATCATAAGGCAGAGGTTTAGGGTTGGGGGTAGATCTGGGGGATTTGTCTGTTTTTGAATATGTCTATACCTTGTTTATCTACTTGAATATGCTTACTATATATATTGACATAAGAAGACTATGTACTTTGGTTTTTATTTTTCTGATTTTTTTGAATTTTGATCTTGATAAATCTAAACTGACCAATATTAAACAAGCTTAAAACATGAAAATGAAAATTGTGGATCCTTCTTGTCGCACTCTAAGATGAGATTTTGGGGAGGTTTCAAAATTTCCATATGAAACCAAAAACACTTCTCTTCATGCTTGACTTCATGAAACAAAGTTTAGGGTAGTTTAGGGTTAGGAGGTAGATACATGATTTGTCTAGTTTGAATATGCAAACCTTGTTTATCAACTTCAATTCTTATATATGACATAAGAAGACTATATGTGCTAGCTTTGGTTTTTGATTTTTGATTTTTTTGAATGTTTATGCCCATTTGAATCTTGGTGAAATCCTAGGTTTTGACCAAGATTTAAACAAGTCTATAACATGAAAATGAAAAGGTAAACCTGGATCCTTCTTAGTCATTCTAAAATGAAGCTTTTTTGGGGGGGTTCTTGAAATCTCAATGTTAACCAAAAACCACTTCTCTTCATGGTTGACTTCATAAGACATGCAGAGTTTGACAGGGAGTAGATACATGATTTGTCGGGTTGAATATGTCTAGACATGCTTGTTTATCAACTTTTAATACTTACTATATGACATAAGAAGGCTATATATGTGCATGCTTTGGTTTTTCATTTTTCTAGTTTTTTGAATGTTATATGCCCATTTGAAGATTTTGGGTGGTTCTTGAAATTTTCATGTTTGAAACCAATACGACTTCTCTTCATGCTAGACTTCATAAGATCGACCGAGTTTATGGTTAGGGGCTAGATACATGATTTGTCTGGTTTGAACATGTCTAAACCTTGTTTACCAACTTGCAAGGCTTACTATATGACATAAGAAGACTATGTGCTTTTGTTTTTCATTCTTCTATTTTTTATTTTATGCCCATTTGAATCTTGGTCCAATCCTAGGTTTGACCAAGATTTAGACAAGAAAATAAAAGGTAAGCCCGCCAGACTGGATCCTTCTTAGTCACTCAAAAATGAGGTTCTTGAAATTTCATGTTTGAAACCCAAAAACCACTTCTCTTCATGATTGCTTCATATATAAAGACATAGTTTAGGGTTAGGGGCAGATATATATACATAGTTTTCTGGATTTAGATAATGTCTAGACCTTGTTTATGCAACGGATAAGCACTATGTGGCATAAAATAAAAAACATGTGCTTTGGTTTATCATTCTTTTGGTTTTCTGAATTTTTATGCCCATTTGAATCTTGATCAAATCCTAGGTTTCACAAAGATTTAAACAAGTTTAAAAAATGAAAATTAAAGGTAGCATAGATCCTTCTTAGTCACTCTAAATGAAGCTTTTTGGAGGTTTTTGATATTTCCATGTTTGGAAACCTAAAACCACTTCTCTTCATGCTTGACTTCATAAGGCAGAGTTAGGGTGTTAGGGGTAGATACATGATTTGTCTAGTTTGAGATGTCTAGACCTTGTTTATCGCTTGAATTCTTACTATATGACATAAGACTATTTGCTTTGGTTTTTCATTTTTACGGTTTTTTGAGATACGTTTTTTATGCCATTTGAAGATTTTGAGGTTCTTAGAAATTACTGATGAACTTTAGCTCGTCGACTTCTCTTCGGGCTAGACTTCATAAGATCGATCGAGTTTATGGTTAGGGGTAGATACATGATTTATCCTGGTTTGAACATGTCTAAACCTTGTTTATCAACTTGAAAGCTTACTATAGCGGCATGGGAGACTATATTACTTTTTTATTAGTTTCTTCTGTTTTCATTTATTTTTTATGCCCATTTGAATCTTGGTCAAATCCTATGTTTGACCTGGATTTAAACAGTATATAATGAAAGCGAAAAGGTAGCATGGATCATACGGAATTAATTCTAAAATGAAGCGGCTTTTACCAGGATGTTCTTAGAAATTTTCATATTTTGGGGGCTTAAACCACTTCTCTTCGCAATTGACTTCGCCTTATAAAAACGAAGTTTAAGGTTAGGGACAGATATATACATAGTTTCTGATTTGAATATGTCTAGACCTTGTTGATCAACTTGAATGCTTACTATATAACAAGGCTATGTGCTTTGGTTTATCAATCTTTTGGTTTTTTTCCTGAATTTTAGCTACCCATTAGATCTTGGTTAAAATCCTGAAGTTCTAAAATTTAGAGGCTGAGTTTAAAATCTGAAAATTAAAGGTAAGCATGGATCCTTCTTAGTCACTCTAAAATAAAGCTTTTGGGAGGTTTTTGAAAGTTTCCATGTTTGAAACCCAAAGCCACTTCTCTTCATGCTTGAGTTCATAAGACAGAGTTTAGAGTGTTAGGGGTAGATACATGTGATTTGTCTAGTTTGAATACGTCTAGACCTTGTTTATCAACTTGAATTCTTGCTATATGACATAAGAAGGCTATGTGCTTTGGTTTTTCATTTTCTGATTTTTTTGAATTTATGCATACATTTGAATCTTGGTCAAATACTAGCTAGGATTTGACCAAGATTTAAACATAGTTTAAAACATGAAAATGAAAGGTGGCCTACGATCCTTCTTAGTCATCCTAAAATGAAGCTTTTAGGGGGTTTTAGAAGTATGGGGCCCCAGGGCCCTTCTCTTCATGCCTTACTTCATAAGACAGAGGGTCGTTAGGGAGTAGATACATGATTTGCCTGGTTTGAATATGTCTAGACCTTGTTTATCATCTTGAATGCTTACTATATGACAGAAGAAGACTATGTGCATTGGTATTTCATTTTTTTTGAATTTTCATGCCCATTTCAATCTTGGTGAAATCCTAGGTTTGAGCAAGATTTAAACAAATTTAACACGTGAAAACGAATAAGCATGGATCCTTCTTAGTCACTCCAAAATGTACCAATTGATAGATGTGTTACTTTGCTTCATGGAAAAAATAATGTCATGTAAATGAGTTAACGAAACTTTGTTCTAATGCACTATAATAATCAACCGTGTTTTTACACCAACATTGCCAACAGGTCTGTCACTTACGTGTGGCGCCCATGCGTGAGGTCCCACACTTCAGTGAGCACAAGTCAAGTGCAGTAGGTACGCAAACTCCAAGCCATCTTCTTTGTCAAGAGAAGACGCATCAGGATGCGTTTTGGAAATCTGTGGGTCCTTCTGGATCCTTCGGTTGTCCCTCTCACAAAAAAAAACAAATCTCTCTCATTCTCGGCCTCGCTCGACTCGCTCGCTCGCTCGCTCGCACCTCCTGCTCACTGACAAACCCTGCACAAAAGTCAACATCATCACCCGAAAAAGGGGAGACACCATAGTTCTCTCCCTTCTTCTCTCCTTCCGAGTGATCCCTCTTCCTCCGAGTTTCACTCGACGGGGCAAACACACATGTGCTGCATAGTAATAATAATAAAAAAGGTAGAAAAATCAACCTACGAATCTATAATTAAATACGTTAAACTAGGGTTTTGCCCAGTACTACAGATCAAGTTCATAAAAAATCCAACTACGGGGTTCAAACAACCCCATTTCTAATCCAAGATTTTTTCGACCTCATCCAAATGGCCTCAAACTATAGGGTTAATTAGCATCTAGTGCAGAATGTGTGAACATGTATGCACTATGTGTGCTGTAACTTGTATGTCTTTCAAATTTGAACCAAATTTGAAATATATGAAATGGGGCTTTTGGCTTAAACGTTTGAAACCCAAAACGACTTCTCTTCATGCTAGGCATCATAAGACCGAGTTTAGGGTTAGGGGGTAGATACAGGATTTGTCTGTTTTGAATATGTCTATACCTTGTTTATCTACTTGAATATGCTTACTATAGATATATATGACGTAAGAAGACTATGTGCTTTGGTTTTTTTTTATTTTTCCAGAATTTTTATGCCCATTAATCTTGGTCAAATCCTAGGTTTGACCAATATTTAAACAAGCTTAAAACATGAAAATGAAAAGGTAAGCTTGGATCCTTCTTTGTCACTCTAAGATGAAGTTTTTGGGAGGTTTTCAAAATTTCCATGTCTGAAACCCAAAAACACTTCTCTTCATGCTTGACTTCATAAGACAAAGCTAGTTTAGGGCTTTAGGGGGTAGATACATGATTTGTCTAGTTTGAATATGTCTAGACCTTGTTTATCAACTTCAATTCTTACTATATGACATAAGAAGACTATATGTGCTAGCTTTGGTTTTTGATTTTTTTGAATGTTTATGCTCAAATCCTAGGTTTGACCAAGATTTAAACAAGTCTATAACATGAAAATGAAAAGGTAAGCCTGGATCCTTCCTAGCTAGTCATTCTAAAATGAAGCTTTTTTGGGGGGGTTCTTGAAATCTCAATGTTTGAAACCCAAAAACCACTTCTCTTCATGGTTGACTTCATAAGACATGCAGAGTTTAGGGTTAGGGGGTAGATACATGATTTGTCGGGTTTGAATATGTCTAGACATGCTTGTTTATCAACTTGAATGCTTACTATATGACATAAGAAGGATATATATGTGCTTTGGTTTTTCATTTTTCTAGTTTTTTGAATGTTATATGCCCATTTGAAGATTTTGGGTGGTTCTTGAAATTTTCATGTTTGAAACCAATACGACTTCTCTTCATGCTAGACTTCATAAGATCGACCGAGTTTATGGTTAGGGGCTAGATACATGAATTTGTCTGGTTTGAACATGTCTAAACCTTGTTTATCAACTTGAAAGCTTACTATATGACATACGAAGACTATGTGCTTTTGTTTTTCATTCTTCTATTTTATTTTATTTTATGCCCATTTGAATCTTGGTCAAATCCTATGTTTGACCTGGATTTAAACAAGTATATAATATGAAAACGAAAAGGTAAGCATGGATCCTTCTTAGTCACTCTAAAATGAAGCGGCTTTTGGGATGTTCTTGAAATTTTCATGTTTGAAACCCAAACCACTTCTCTTCATGATTGACTTCATATATAAGACAAAGTTTAAGGGTTAAGGGTAGATATATACATGATTTTCTAGTTTGAATATGTCTAGACCTTGTCATCAACTTGAATACTTCTTGTATGACATAAGAATGCTATGTGCTTTGGTTTATCAATCTTTTGGTTTTTTAAATTTTATGCCCATTTGAATCTTGGTCAAATCTAGGTTTCACAAAGATTTAAACAGTTTAAAATCTAAAAATTAAAAAGATAAGCATGGATCCTTCTTAGTCACTCTAAAATGAAACTTTTGGGAGGTTTTTGATTCCATGTTTGAAACCCAAAATCACTTCTCTTCATGCTTGACTTCATAAAACCAGAGTTTAGAGTGTTAGAATTAAATCTGATTTGTCAGTTTGAATATGTCAGAACCTTGTTTATCGGCAATTCTTACTATATGACATAAGAAGGCTATATTATTTGGTTTTCATTTTTCGTTTTTTTGATTTATCTCTTATTTGAAGATTTTCATCGTCTAGAAATTTTCATGTTTTAAACAATGACCTCTTCATGCTAGACTTCATAAGATCGACCAAGTTTATGGTTGAAGGAGCTGATATGATTTGTGGTTTGTTGTATCTAAACCTTGTTTGTCGCGCTGCTATGTGTTAAACTATGTGCTTTTGTTTTCATTCTTCTATTTTTTTATTTTATACCCATTTGAATCTTGATCCAAATCCTATGTTTAACGCACAAATTTAAACAGTATATGTCACCTAAAAGTACTTGGATCATCATGATCACTCTAAAATGAGTAACTTTAGGATATTCTTGAAATTTTCATGTTTGAAACTAAACCACTTCTCTTCATGATTGACTTCATATATAAACAGTTTAAGGTTAGAGCAGATATAGCAGTTTCTAGTTTGAATATGTGCAGACGCTTAATCAACTTAGATAACTTCACGATGCCAACCTTAAGAATACTATATGTACAGTTTATCATTCAGCTTTCACGATTTTTTATGCCATTTGAATCTTGTAATTCAAATCTAGGTTTCACAAAGATTTAAACAGTTTAAAATCTAAAAATTAAAAGGTTTCCTATGGATCCTTCTTAGTCACTCTAAATGAAGCTTTTGGGAGGTTTTAAATTTCCGTATTTGAAACTCAAACCACTTCTCTTCTTGACGCAGTGTGATTTAGAGTGTTGAGGAATTGAATGCGCTGATTTTCTATTAGATATGTCTAGACCTTGTTTATCAACTTGAATTCTTACTATATGACATAAGAAGGCTATGTGCTTTGGTTTTTCATTTTTCTGTTTTTTTTTGAATTTTATGCCCATTTGAATCTTGGTCAAATACTAGCTAGGTTTAAAACATGAAATTTAGCCCCCAAAAATTGTACATATATGGATTCACTTTGAGATAATTCATGAAACTTTGGAAATGGCCATCTCGTGTCATGTTTCCCCACAAATGAGAATTGGATTAATTGGTGGCAGACAAGTAAAAGCACATTTATGTGCGACAACCCAAAATGCACATATTTTGCAAAGTTTTCATGCGTGCATGAAAAGTTGCAAATATATACATAAAATGGGCCATGATTCAAAAGTTTGACATGGTTCTTGTGTAGTAGTAGTACCAAAGCTCACACGTGGGAAGAAATTAAGATGGTCGAATTCCAACATATATGTTGCCACACTTTTTTGAAGGGCTCTTTTCTAAAACATTGGTATGGCATGTCTGCTATTTTCCCTAGCTATATAGAAAAATGATGAACAATCCATGATTTCCGATTGCCGTTTTTGAACCACCTTTGGCTTGATTTCAAATTTAGGTCAAAATCACGGGGGACAAGAGTGTGTTTCTTTGGCTTGATTTGCAAGTTTTTTGGGGTCCCACAAATTTAGGGTAGCATCACAAGGTTTTTTTTCTAAATTTTTCGACACTTAGAATTCAAATATTATGAAGTGGTATCATGGTATCATGTAAGGGATGGTATCACTAGATATTTTCCCCCTATCCGGGAAGTGATGTTGACTGGCACGCAAGGTTTTTCAGTGCTGCAAACCTGCAGTGCGGCGATTTTGACAGAAATAACCCTTTTGGCAAAGAAAATTACGGACTGACCCTCTGAGCAATCTATTTCACTGGACTAACCTTTTTGTGTGGCTTTCTGTGTTTTTCTTCGCCAAAAGGATTACTTTTGTCAAAATCGCCCCCCTGCAGTGCAGGCTACGCGCCCGTCTAATATTCTTTTTTTTTCAATGACAAAAGGGGGGAGAGAGAGAGAGAGTCTTGACGACGTGTCTTCACTTGACAAAGAAGATTGTTGGAAGTTTGCCTACCTACCGCATATGATTTGTGCTCACTAAAGTGTGGGACCTGCACGCATATGGGACCCTGCAGCCCTCTGAGGGCAGTCCGTGTGAGACGCAAAATAGGGTTTTTAGTTTAGTAAGGCAAAAAAATTAAGCCTTGGAGGGCCGAGGCGGGGCGGCCGTCCGCCATTTTATACCTTTTACGCCCCCCACACCTCGTTTCATTTGTCATGTCTACCAAGGAAGAGCTCGGAGGAGAAGATGCAGTCCTAGCTTCTCGACCCCCTGGCGCCCCACGCATAAATACTACTACCAGAAGTACACTGTCTCTAACAATCCTGCCTGCGAAGGGAGATCTCGGAGGAGACGATGCGGGCTCAGCGTCCCCGCCGTTGATTAGCCAGGACACAAGGGTTACTACGCCTCTTTTAATTACCTTCGTTTTGCTGGTAATACTCGGACTTATATCTGTTATCTTCCGCAGGAGAGGGTCGATATCGCCGGAGAAGATGATGTGAGGCAGATGATCAAGCTCGCAGGAGAAGATGATGTAAAGGAGATGGTCAAGCTCGGAGCAGAAGATGATGTAAAGGAGATAGTCAATGTCGGAGAAGATGATGTAAAGGAGTTAGTCAATCTCGGAGAAGATGTGGTGGCATTGGACCAACCGCGGTCGTTGGGCGAGATCCCGGAGATTCACTTACCTCGTTTGCACTGGTAATGATATGCCTGATCTGTAACATTTTGAACATTTTTCGTCGGCTTACACAGGAGCTATCTCGGCTTAGGGTCAACAAGGCCCCGGGAGCGGAACTTCCGCATCTCGGCGCGGAGAACTCCGAGTTACGCCAGAAGCGCCCTGGGGAATCGCACGCGCAGGCGCAGCACATCCGTTCGCAGGATCTCTCATCCTTCGACGTCAGGTTCCAGCGAGAGGTCGTAGAAGAAGATAAGTTGCCAGCTTCCCCGCCGTTCAAGAGGATGAAGGAGCTGAAGACGGAGGTTAATATTACTAGCTGACTTTGGGTTGCTGGTTTTTGGGTACTTCGAGTCACTGACATGTAGACACCACTTAAGTCTGTCCTACATGTTAGTGACCATATTCGTTAATCAGCCAATTTGTGCCCTTCGTTTGCCGGTAACGCTCGATATGTTTGTTGTTACCTTTGGCAGGATCACTCCCCTTGCTTATCTTGTCGGAGGATGAAGTTGGATCTTGCCAGCATGCGGGAGGAGAACAGAGAGTTAGGGATCAAGATATTTCGGTACAGGCAGGCGGTGTCTTTCCTAGAAGTGGATGAGATCACGGCCTGTGCTCGTAGGAGTTGTGACGAGGCCATTCATCTGGGAGAACGGATCAAAGCTCAGCTTGTCTCTTTGATGGAAGTCGCAGAACGCGTGATTTTCAATGCTAGAGAGGCGCGGGAACGACTTCTGGTGGCTGAAGATCTCGCATAGCAGTTTAATCATGTGCGCTTATTAGCTGCCTACTACTTTTGTAATTATTCACAATTATGTATGTATCAATGGCTTGCCTTTTGTGTGATGGAGGAAATTGCACATACCACCACTTCTTGGTGCAGTTTTTGCACATAACACAATTTGAGATTCTTTTTACACAAATAACCAGATTTTGACGTAAACTTTTGCACAAAAAACAACCTTACTCCATGTTTTCTTTTGTCTTCTAAAGACAAGTAGGTGCTTCGAAAAATACCTCCGTTCCAATGCTTAAAGCTTTGTATATTTTTCTTGAAAAGTCAAACCAAGTAAAGTTCGACCAAACTCTTAGAAGAATCTATCAGCACATATAATATTTTGTAGACACCATATGAAAATATAATTTATTTTCTATCTAATAATATTGATTTTGTATCTTGCATATTAATGCTTTTGGTAAAAACTTAGTCAAACTTAACATAGTTTGACTTTCTAAAAATCAATATAATCCTTAAGCTTTGGGAAGTGGTTCTAGACGTGGTCTAGACGTGTTTCTACATATTGCCTTCGCATTTGCTAAACGCATGGAGTTTCTTACGAAGTACAAAGTTTATTTTTCGAAATATTTTCGACTTTGTATTATTTTTATTCATTTTCCCCCTGGTTGTCATGTTTTCTGTCCGGCTTCCCCAGCCATGCGCGCGTGACACGAGTAGTGGGAGACATGGTGCCCAAAGGGATAGCTTTTATTAATGGTGGCGACGGTTCCCTAGGCCAATGCTGGCGATACGTCTCATCGTCGCTAGCTGTGCCTTCCCCATGCGGCCGTATTAATGCACACCACTGCTCCTTTGCGCCTCCGCGGCTGATCAAGTAAGTTTGATCATAAAAGATGATCACATAAGCTCGACGATTACCTATAACCTAAAAATTATCTTAATTTGTAAACGAAGACATAAAATAACTAGTTGTTTGATTAGGAAAGACAAAGGAAATTTCTATTGAGATTGAGTTCATTTCATAGTTGTTATAGACACATAGCAATATTACCGAGAGATAGGATTGTAGAGAAAGCAATCCATAGGTATTTTGGAGGGTTCTCAATCCTTTGAATCAAGCAAGCTCTATAGGAAAAATCCCTATGTGTAAAAATCCTACTCCGTACAAGATACCTTTAGAAATCCTTTGAACCAAACAAACTCGGATTCATATTAGTTGACTATAATATAGATATATCTAGACACATTTTAGTTCTAGATTCATCCATATCATTTGACAAGTAATATGAATCGGAGTGATTATATTAAATGGAGTACTAGTATATATTGTTCGAAAAAATTAAGTTATACTGTAATAAAGAAACCATTTCTGTGGTCAAACTGATTTGACGGGACAGTAACTGCACCAGGACGTAGTGGCGTGCTATCCTAGCCGAAGTTTTACTCGGCGCCTCGATGCAGCTGCTGAAGAATAAAAAAAGTCATATCCACTCCTACTCTTCATGTCCATCGTTTCCATCCTTGGCTCTCCACTTCCATCATCGTTCTCCACTCGCCAACCGCTGCTAGAAGTTTTTTCATCCTCTAGATCTCCCATTTGCATAGCTTTCTCTCCTCACCCCTCCGCAGAACCGCAGCACTCCTCCTTCCCGCTCGACTCTCCTACAAAACTCCAATCACACATACTTGCATCCGCCCTTTTAAATCCATCTCGTCTCCATGGCGGCATCGAACGACGACCAGCTGGATGGCGACTGGGGGAAGCTCCCCGCCGAGCTGTTCAATCTCATTGCCCAGAGTCTGGACGTTACAGTCGACGTCCGGCTGGCCGCATGCTCCAAAACGCTGTGCCGCCATGTCGCCGACAACATGAATCTACACCATTGGGATGGACCCTGCTTGCTGATGCCCGATTCTGCCCATTGGCACTATGATGATAGTAGTGCGCACCACACGGTGTACCACGTTGTGCCCCTCGACCATCCTCGGCGCACAGCCATCCTGCCGTTCATGGACAATAGATTCTGGGTTGGCATGAATGGCGACTGGATCGCCGGCGTGGACAGTGGTGGGAACTGGTTCCTCGCGAACATCTACACGCACCAAGAAATCTCCCTACCATCGTCGGAAACTTGCAACATTTTTCGGGAGGAATGGATTGGCTTCCCCGACTTGCCTCCTGAAAGGTACATGACGTATGGGCGTGCCATGTTTTTGTTGAAGATTGTAATTTGCGAAGTGCCCACAAAAGCTGGACATTACTCAGATTACAAGCTCATCGCTCTATTCAATTCTGGACTCGCTTACCTGGCTAATGGTAGCCAGGAGTGGAGGTTATTCTCTCTTGCTAGTTGGGGTGTAGATTACAGTGATGCCATCGAGCACAACGGCTTTATTGTTGCGGTGGATGGGTGGACCGGCACCACATATTGCTGGGATCAATCACAGGCTGGTAATTCTTCAATCCATATGATATACTTCGCAATAAATTTTAATATCAAGCCCATTCATGATATATTGTAACTGAAATAACTAATTGCTCACTAAGACTTTTTTTCACCTTTCAAATGACTGTGCACCATTAAATTATCCTAACCTGACTGAACCATTGCTACAAACGAATTACAGTAGTATATGCTGTGCACTAATCTGTCAACCCAAACCAGATTATTGCAGTATATGAATGCATTCCTGAATTAGTTACTGCATGCTCTTGTCAGAATATGAATAAGGAGCTTAGCCCTGGCCTCTTCATCAATTGATGCATGCAAACTTTCAATTTATTTCAATATTCGATGTACTCAAAGCATTACAATCATGGATCAGATAAGGTTGAGACATGTATCTACCATCAATGAATATGAGTGTAATTAACATACATCTCAAATGGGAACAATTTTATTTCTTCGAGTTTTTATACAAGTATAATGACTGCATCCTCCATTTGATCCTACAAATGTGAAGTTGCAGCTACTGGTATTATTGTCTTCCCGAGCCATTCAAACACTATTTTTTGTTGTCTCCGTTTACAATGCAGATGCACACCTTGCCCCGCCATTCGTGATCCCATCACCGATGGAGGATCCATTTGGCAGATGGTTTTTAGCTCGATCAGCCGATGGCAAGCGCTTGATGATCATCCATGAAGATCGGTATATACGTAGCAATGATCACCTTGAGCCTGCAGAAGTTCTGCATCATGGTAATGGCCTTATCCTGCGGGAGTGTCCTGCCCCTGTCATACATGTTTTTGAGAAAGATCTATCCCTGATTGGACCCAATTGGAGTCGAGTTGACAGCCTTGGCACACACTCTCTGTTCATTGGACTGAATTATCCATTGAACCTGAAGATAAATGATGGCAATGCTCCTGATGGAACATTGACTCCATTCATGAGGTCAAATTGTGTGTACATCGCGTACTATGCATTTCGGGAACCAGCATTTAGTTGTATTTGTCGTTGTAACCTGCAGCAAGGGGAAAATGAGCTCATGGGAGTTATCACCCTTCCAGAAGATGGTTGGGGATTTCCCCGACAGGCGACAATGTGGTTTAAGCCTAGTCTGAAAAATATCCGCATGTTGATGCAACCCTAAACTGAGCCATGAATCTTTCTGGAGCAAATAATCTTTTTTGTACGATATGTTTGAACAATTTAGTAACCTGTTCTGTATCTTAAGATGCTCTTCCTTTTTTCTGAATCTTATATACCTGGACCCATTTCAGTGTGTCTGTTTACTCATTTTAGTGCGTATGTAAACCCACATTGAAGTAATCTAATCTTATAATTTAAAACGGATGGTGATGAACTCTGTATTTCCATCCTTCGTAAACCGTGCATGTCTGTTTATTTTTAGTTTCATTTCAGCAACTGTTATTAGTATATGCACACCTTTTTTTTAATGTTGAGAGGAGTATAAGGGCATTACAATGCTATATACTATATGGCGCTAATAGAGAACAAATGAATGTCAAAAGATTGTAAAATCCTCCAGGTACTCTCCTTGCAGCGCTAATTGCTGATGACAGACTGACTTCCTGTTGGTTCCGGTGCTTTAGCTAGGACAGGTGAAAAGAGTTTCACGCCCCTGCTTTCTTTTGCGTCGACGCTAGGACTACCGCTGGGATTAGCCTCTCCAACCGCCAAACGACGAGGAAATAATTCCTAGCGCCCTTGCAGTAGCGCCTGTGTTGGACATGCCCTAATGTTTTCCAGCTAAAAGATGCAATCTTTTAAGCACTTGGGTACGGTATTTCCCCACCAGCCTGGATGCAGGCCGCCAAACGCGTCTTAACCAAGGTTTAAAATAGCGTGCTAAATGAATTAGCGGCAGCCACCTTCAAACGATATGGACGCTATATCGTGGTAATAGTGTGGTATATTTTAAATAGCATTTTCAAAATAATACTAAATATAGCCTAAAAATAAATAATTTTACTAGAGCGAATAGATATATATAGTCCAAAAGTGACTGAATCATACATACATAACCACATATAGAAATAGATCTCAAGTATATTAGAAGGCTAACATCAACATTTCACAAGGCAACAACATAGTATAAATTATTTATTAAAAAAATTAGCATTAGCGATATTATTTTCTGATTTAGAAGTGGAACCAACAGATTAGTTCATCACCACGAAAAAGTGAAAGCAACTTGCCTGAAAAAAATAGCGCGCTAACGATATGAAGTTTTAGGGCGATATAGCATGCTGTTTCGCAAATAGCGCCACAGCGAGCAAAATTACTAAGCGTGGACCCTCTAGATATGCTATAGCGTGCTATTAGCTTCATTGAGGCCCTGGTTTGACAAAGCAGCCTGAGTACGTATCTAAAAAAAATATCAGCCTGAGGACGCATGCTTGTAAAAAAGAGAGAGCAGACTACAATTACTTCAGTCCCGAACCCTCTCTCTCCCACCCATACTCCCACCCACTTCTCCTCTTTTACACTAATGACTGCCATGAACGGCTCGCCTCCTCCTTCCACCGGCAGCTGCTTCGCCGACACAGATGAACATCACCGATATTTCCTGAACTCAGCCGATTTGATCCACCGCATCCTCCAGCAGCTTGATGGACGTCCAGTCTCTTCTATCCAGATCGTGACTAGAGAAGGATCTACGAGTACATCCGTTTCTTACCCTTTGGCAGCGTCGGTTCCATCTCTCGCGGTACTTTCTTCTCCGCTGGAAGCACCATCTGGCTCGGCACTGATTTCCCTGGCGGCGGCACCAGCTTCTCCGGCTGCGCCGACCCCAACCCCCGCGGCACGGTCTTCTCCGGTGGCGGCACCACCAAAAGATGCTGTAAGTTGTCCTGAACTCACTAGGATGCAGGTGTAAGTAGTCAATGATAGTTGGGATCTTAAACAAGTTCTTTTTTCTTTAAAATTTAATGACGGGAAACCGTAGTATTCTTCTGCAAATTTTTTTTAATGACGGGAAACAGTAGATGTTAAGTACTAGTTCTGGCAAAAAAAGATGTTTAGTAATATTATCCATCACAGAGCAGGGTTTCGCAGTCTGAACATACAAATATATGCTCCATGTTACCTGTTTCAGAAAGTCTGAAAGCTTGCTCAGTACCTGTAAAATCAAATTGTCTTGCTGCTGCTAGATTTTGTGCAAACTAATTAAAGAGATAGCTAGATGCATTTTCTCCATGTATGCTACGTTCTGATTTATATGCTGTTGATTGATATATACCGTGCTTAACTAGATGCAGAAGCAAACTCGCTCCAACGTCAATGAGCAACTACGTCTTAGGACTGTCGATTGTACATGTCCTCTGCACCGCCCCGAGTTCAGAATTCAAAGAAATTCACTAGCCAAAAAGCCAAAGGTGACGGGCAGGCGTGATGCAGCAATTCAACGTTGTATATTAAAAGGGCGAGGGAAAGGCCGCCCTAAACGGGTTGGTCACTCGGCGGACCCTCCTCAGCCCTCGCGCTTCTATGTGCAACTGGACGGCAACGATGACATGTATATGTTGGTCATCCCCAGAGAATTCAAGCAATGTCTGAAAGGGATTCTTCCCAGGCCTATCAAGCTCAAGACCAGCGTAGGCTGCGCCTGGTATGTGCACATCGATGAGTACCAGGGTGAACTGGTCTTGAAGGATGGTTGGTTCGGGTTTGCAGAGGCGCATGAACTGCAGCTTGATGACCTTCTCGTCTTCGAGGTGAAAGACACTTCCTTGATGAATGTGTTGATCTACGACTGTAACACCTCCACCCAGAGGATAATCTTTTGTGCTGATCACCCTTAGTTGCATGCATGATCTGCAGTGTTTTTAGGAAGAGGGGATCAGAATAACCTCAATATTTTATTGAATTAACTAGATGCTGCTTTTGGACCTGGGTTACTCCCCTGCTGATGTTCAAGCTGAACTTGGTTTTTGTATTAAGCTGAACTGGGGATCAGATACACTGTGATGAGACTTTGTTAATTAGCTAATATAGTATATGTTAGACTTGTTTTATTTTATTTTAATTTACTGTGATATGCTGCGGTAGTTTCAATGTGCGGTCTGATGATTTGTATTATATGTAGGTACACGGAGCTCAATATTTTGAAATATTCATAGATTTGTAAGTGTAAATGTGATATATCCCAGATGTAGTCAATGCTATCTTGTACGAACTTGTAAAATCTCAGGGAAAAATACATTTTATTTTAGAAAGTGTAAAAGTGACCAATTTTTTGATCTGATTGTAGCAAACACAAGTGCAGATGGTCAAACCCCAAAAACTTCTCATATTCATTGTTACATGGTCGAGATATAAAGGTATTTCACGCACTGGTTTAATACTCAACTGCTTACATCCATGTTTGTTTGCAGTTTTTTTTGGACACCTCTTAATGCTCCCTCCGATCCATATTTTTTTTAGATACACAGTACAAACACAGACGCTCTCATATAGATGTATCTAGACACATATTAGTTGTAGAGACGTCCATTTTATCATCATGTAATGAGGATCAGATGGAGTATCGTTTTCATTTTACCAAAAGAAATGGATATATTACTGTATAGTACAACGTAGCCTGAAGCCCTGAGCTCTGAATGCAATTTCTGTGTGCACACTGAACGGATCATAACCCACACGACATGTCTCACTGGTCTGTAGGTCCGGACCCCACCAGATACTGATAAAGCCCAGTGACCCGCCGGGTGAAGTTTTGTGTGTGGATTCCTGCGTACCTGGCTTCGTTCCTCCTAGACACGCGCATTTTTTTTGACCGGGGGACACGCGCATTTATTCCCTTGCTGATTGCTGATGTATCATTCTCAGTTTCTCACAGCCCCCTCATGTTCAGAACTTCAGATCTCCCCAGATCCCTCGCCGTCCATCTCCCCTGAGTCCTCTCTCTACACCACCGGCGTCCACCACCGCTCGGACTACGCGGCTTGGACTCCGTCCTCTACGGATGCGGCGACGTCGCATCTAAAAACTCCACTAAGGCGGCGCGGCATCCCCGATTCTCTCGGTCCATGGCTGCAATGGCGGTATGTTTCCCCCGAATCACTAGCGTTGCCGGTCACATCTTTATTATATCTAAGCTGTATTGCCGGTTGCTTAGCATTGTTTGATATACAGTACTTCTCTCAGCCAGTGTATATATTAATCCTCTGGTAAAGACTCGGGTTACACATGCACCCATGCTAGCTATGTTGGGACTGGATCTAATGTGTGCAGTAATAATCGTTCAAATATGCTATTGGTCAATCCACGGCCGATGATCACATATGAGGACACCGAGCATGCATGTCTGGCTTGTGGACTCTTTAGGCCGACGCTGATTTTTTTTTTGTTTGCTTGGTCAATCTGTACTGGCGGATGATGAACTGCAGATGCATTATTCTGATGCTAGACATAGCCAGCAAGCATGCATGGCTCATGCTAGCTTGATTTCTATTCTCATAGCTACTATTTATATCGATTTGGCTTCTGCGATACAATGATACACTATGCTGAATAATTTGATGATACAAGGTTGTACATATCAGCCTAGCTAGATTCAGAAGCTTATTGTTCAGACTGTGTGTTTGATAAGAACAATGATCCGCTGAGTTTGCTAGGTGCCTTTTATTATGCATTTGCTTGGAATTACGGTCAGAAGCTAGAGGCATTATCTAATTGAGGCCTCTTTTTTGCAGTGTTCAAACAAGAAGCTCAAGCTTGGAGAGAGCTTATCATGGAAGGAGACATCTGTAGAGCCAGCCCCAGTGTGCAAGGTGTTTGGGCGCATCGATGAGGAGAATACCCCTGACAGCTTCTGCAAGGTACTATGTACATCGGAGTTAGAGGTGATTTCCATCCCCAGTCGTGTTCTACCCTGGTTTTACGGTGGGTGTCCAGAGTCCATCAACCTGAAGATGTCCACTGCATGCACCTGGATTGTGGACCTGAAGCAACAAGATGGCAATGTTTTAATGGACAAAGGATGGCCAGAGTTTGTCAAAGCACATGACTTGAAGGTAGGATACCTCCTGACCTTCAAGAAGCTTGACACCAAATCATTGCAGGTGCTCATATTTGGTTACAATTGCTGTGAGAAGGTTATATGGTGTTCAGGTTATCACCCATCGCTGGGGCAACAATATCAATCACAGCTGTATTAAGTTGTCTTACAAATGTTCTTTAGAGAGAGCTGGTCTATAATAGTATACTGCTCTCTTTAATGATGCATTGTGGTGAACATGATGGTACCATTACTGGATTGTGGTCACATGTGAGGGGGGATGTTGAAATGTATAATTGGATTGCCTAGCCCTTTCCATTAGTTCGGACTTTTGGTTGCGTTGGCTAGTGCATGAAGCTTGACAAACCTTATTTATGTGTACAGCTCTCTAGTTGTACTATTAATTATTATGTGCTTATGTTGGCTGGATTGTGATGAACATGAGATGTTTTGTTGTTTACGTAAAGAAAAAAACGTGATGTTTTTTTGAATCCTGCGCTGGATATGTTTTGCACAAACTAGTGAAGTGACCGCTGACAAAACATATTATGCGCAAATAGGCAACCCTCAGCAACGATCATGGGTTCAAGTGTCCAGGATCCAGTGCCTTGACATAAGCAAGGCACAGATGAACAGTACGGTGACTTGTAGATTTGGCCGTTGGATTGAAAATAGATAGCTAAGATCAAAGTACTGTAGCATGTAGCATATGTACTGTTCATGGTTCTAAAGCACATGCACTGTGGACGACGTACTGTAGCACATGTCCTGTACATTGGTTGGTACTGTAGCAGTTACTAGTTAATAGTCATCTGTCTAATTATTTTTTATCCAACGGTTGAAAGGGAGGGGCAAGGCATGGTACGGAGTACTATTTATGTGTGCCTCGCCTTCATCAAGGCACTCGATCTCATTCCGGGTTCAAGTATTACCCCATGTAGCACCACTTTTTTTTTGGGTTAGCCAGACAACCTTCCCAATAAAAAAAAGTACTACCTTCCCTGCATGGGCCAATTGTTTGTACTTTTGGGCTGCCGCCGGCCATGTACATGGTGATTGCTGTCAGCCTGCTTACTTCGCTGATAACATTCCAAAAACACTTAATGGGCCTCCGACTCATGCCATTGGGGCCCTTCCTAATTTAAACACGGATATCCTATGATTGGCCCTCTAGAAACCGAGATTCTACATATAAAGTTATTTTTATTTCGTATCAATTATGATTATGATTCTTTTTAAATGCGCATAGCCAGTATGCGCATCTACATGGGCTCTATATTTTGATATATTCATATAGTCGATTTCAAAATTGTCATTAATTATATAAAGTTCCAAGATTTATTCTATTAGTGTGCAAGATCTTAGAGTGTATTTGTAGTTTAAAAAAATGACAAACCTCTTCATCAGATTGTTGTTAACAAGTGCAGTGTTGTGAACCCAAAATATATTACATACTCCCTCGTAGATCAAATTTGATCTAATTAAGTTGAACTAAAACCCGGATCAACAATTAGTATGGATTAGATGCATGGAGTACGAAAAACAAATGAATAGGCAATATTTCAGTTTTTCCTTCAGTTGAGAATGCTAGAGCAGGACCCATTTGCCAGTAGCGTCCCTCAACATTTGAAGGTAAAAACAAACAGAAGGGATCGAAAAAAAAGCATCCTACATATCTCGGCTTAAAATATATCGAGAATTCACATATTTCTTGTACATAGAGGCTGACATCGGGGACCCATTGGCCAGCAGTGGAAAAAAAATCAAAGAGAGGAAACAATTATCGTACAGAGAAGCTGACATGTGGGACGCATTTTGCAGCAGCGTCCTCAACTTTAACAAAGGCGGCAGGGGATCGAAAGAAAAAGCAAAGTTGCCAGAAATCAGCGGTCAAAAATAAATCCAAGAAACGAAATGTTTATTGTTCCTAGAGGCTGACATATGGGACCCACGAGCGAGCAGCGTCCTCAACGTTTCAAAGGCGGCAGGGGATCGAAAAAAAGGCAAGTGACCATATATCAGGTGCCAAAAATAATCCAAGGAAAGAAATTTATTGTACATAGAGGATGACATATGGGTCCCGTTTTGCAGGAGCCGTCTCACCGTTTCCAAGGCGGCACGGGATCGAAAAAAAAGAAAGGAAAGGTTTATCGTTCAGAGAGGCTGAGATGTGGGACCCATGGGCCAGCAGCGTCCTCTTAGTTTCAAAGGCGGCAGGGGATAAAAAAAAGGCAAATAGCCAGTAATTAGGGTAAAAAAAATCAAACAAAGGAAACTTTGACTGTTCATAGAGGCTGACATGTGGGACCCATGAGCCAGCAGCGTCTCAACGTTTCAGAGGCGGCATGAGATCGAAAGAAAAAGGCAAATAGCCAGAAATTATGTGTCAATAATAAATCAAACAAAGGAAAGGTTTATTGTTCATAGAGGCTGACATGTGGGACCTCTGAGCCAGCAGCGTCCTCAACGTTTTAATGGCGGCACGAGATCGAACGATAAAATAAGCCAAAAATCATTTGGTAAACAAAATCCAAGAAAAGAAACATTTACCGTTCTGAGAGGATGACATGCGGGACCCATGAGGCAGCAGCATACTCAACAGGGAAAAAATATCAAATTAATTAGGAGTTCAAAATAAATCCACATCAAAAAGCTTTTGAGTGTTTAACAAGGATAACATATGGGACCCCGACGTGCCTGTAACGTCCTCATCACGTTCAAAGAGACGGGAAGATCAGAGATGGATATTTGAACAATAAAGTCAAAAACAACAAAAGAAACTTTTATTGTTAAGTAAAGACAATATCCCAGAGTGCATGATTAACGGCTTTCCAGCGTTTAAGCGGCATGAGATCGAAGAAAAACGTGAAGTGACAAAATATAAGGCTAAGATAATCCAAGAAAAAAAAACTTTATTGTGTATACAGGGATGACCATGCTTTGAGTCCCGAGCCATGTTAGCCAGTCTCAGCATTTCAAATGCGGCAGAGATCAAAAGAAAAAATAACGAGAAATTAGGGTAAGAACTCCAGAAAGAAAAGCTTTATCGTTCATACGGTGACATGTGGGACCTTATGAACTGACTTACTCCAGCGTTTCAAAGAAGCAGCCGGGCGGCGAGATCGAAGAAGAAGGAAATGGCCAAAAATGAGATGGTGAAAAAAAATCCAAGAAAAAGCTTTTTGTGTACATAGGGAATGAGTCCCATGAGCCATGAGTTCCTCAACATTCAACGTGGCATAAGATGAAAAGAAAGTGACCAAATATCGAGAGCCAAAAACAATCCCGAGAAAACTTTATGTTACATAGAGGATGACATGTGGGTCCCATTTTACGGCAGCAGTCTCAGCGTTCCTTGGCAGGACCACACATAAATGCTTGTCGGTGAAAAAATCCAGAAAGAAGATTTCAATTGAACATGTCCGGACATGGGCCTTAGAACTATCTGTTTGACCTTTTTGTCATTAAATTTATTGCATCCAAAGTAAGGAAAGTTCGGATTTTTCTAAAAAAACAGGAAAGTCCTATGCATCGCAAAAACAAAAAACAAGGACACTCAACATATAAGTTTGTTTATGTAAAAATAAAGATTTAATTTATCCGTTTGCAATAGCTCAGAGCGAAATAATCAAGATATCACATGTTTCTTGTACGGGGAGGCTGACATCGGGGACCCATGAGCCAGCAGCGTCGTCAACGTTTCAAAGGCGGCAGGGGATCGAAAATAAAATAAAAAACCAAAAGTCAGTTGGTAACAAAATCCAAGAAAAGAAAACATTTATCGTTCTGAGAGGATGACATGCGGGACCCATGAGGCAGCAGCATTCTCAAACGTTTCCAAGGCGGCAGGGGATCAAAAGAAAAATAAAGGAAATAGCCAGAAATTATTTAGGGGTCAAAAATAAATCCACCAAAGGAAACTTTTATTGTTCACAGAGGATGACATGTGGGACCGACCTGCCAACAGCGTCCTCATCGTTTCAACGGGGCGGGGGTCAAAAGAAAAAGACAATATTTGAGGTTTAGAAGTAAAAGTAAGCAGAGCTTGTTGTTAAGTAGAGATGACATGAAAAGGGACCGCAGGCAGCTGACTTACTCAACGTTCCAGGGAGTGCATGAGATCAAAAACAAGTGACCAAATATCGGAGCAAAAATAATCCAAGATTTGATGATACATGAGATGACATGTGGGTCCCATTTTGCAGCAGTGGTCTCAATGTTTGCGGCTTGAGATCAAAAGAAAAAGAAAGTAGCTAGTAATTGGGGTGAGGTCAGGAAAAAAAGAAACTTGATGGACACTGTAGAAGGGATACATCTGGTCCCTTGAACCACAACTTACTCAACGTTTCAGCGTGGCATGAGATGAAAGAAAAATCATGTGACAGGTTGAAACTCAAGAAAGAAAGAAGTTGATTACTCATAGAAGAGATAACCTCTGAGTCCCATTTAAATACAGCGGTCTCCACCGTTTGGAGCGGCGGATCGAAAGAAAAAGTCAAGTGACCAAATATGAGGTGCAAAAAGAAAGTTTATAGTACATAGAGGATGACATAGGTTATAGGTCGTGCTTTACTCATTTCCAAAACGAGAGATCAAAGAAAAATAGCTAGAGTTGGGAAGGTGAGGAGGGTGAAAATAAACTTTTATGGTACATAGGGGACATACGGGTCCCGCAGACAGCGAGTTCCTCAACGTTCAAACTTGGCATGGGAGGTGGGAGGAGGGGGACAAGTGACCAAATGAGATAAATGGTTCAGGAGAAAAAAGTTTTATAGTACACTGGGGATGACATCATGAATTTGACTGGCAACCAGCGGTATCCCAGCGTTGAGAGGCGGGGGATCAAAGAAAAGAAATTGCCAAAAATCGAGATGGTGAAAAAGAAACCAGAAAATGAACTTTTATAGTACATAGAGGATGACATGCGGGTCCCATGAGCCTGCAGGGTCAACGTTTCAAACGTGGCATGGGATCGAAAGAAAAAGGCAAGTGAAAAGGTGCCAAAAAAAATCCAAGGAAAGAAAGTTTTATAGTACATAGAGGATGACATGCGGGTCACATTTAGCAGCAGCGGTATATTTGTTGAGAGGCAGCGAGGGGATCGAAAGAAAAAGTCAAGTGACCAAATATGAGAGGTGCCAAAAATCCAGAAAAGAAAGTTTTTGCATATTATTACATAAGAGGATGACCTCCCGGGTCCCATTTAGCGACAGCGGTATCCTTGTTTGAGGCGGTGAGGATCGAAAGAAAAGGCAAGTGAGGAAATGGGGGGCCAAAATGGTTCAGAAAGTTTATAGTGCGTAAGATGACATCACGGGTCCATTTAGCGACAGCGGTATCACTGTTTGAGAGGCGGCAGGGATCGAAAGAAAAAGTCAAGTGACCAAATATGAGGTGCCAAAAAAAATCCAAGGAAAGAAAGTTTTATAGTACATAGAGGATGACATGCGGGTCCCATTTAGCGACGGTATCCTTTGTTTGAGAGGCAGCAGGGGATCGAAAGAAAAAGTCAAGTGACCAAATATGAGGTGCCAAAAAAAATCCAAGAAAAGAAAGTTTTATAGTACATAGAGGATGACATGCGTCCCATTTAGCAGCAGCGGTATCACTGTTTGAGAGGCGGCAGGTGATCGAAAGAAAAAGGCAAGTGAAAAAATATGAGGAGCCAAAAATAATTCAAGAGAGAAAGGATTTTATGGTACATAGAGGATGACATGCGGGTCCCATTTAGCAAACCAGCCCAGTATCAGATTTGAAAGCGCGAGATCGGGAAAAAGAGTCAGTAGCCAAATATGAAAGTGCCAAAAACAAATTCAAGAAAGAAAGAAATGATTACATAGAGACCAAGCATAAAGTGGATTAGCAACAGCGGTATCACACGTTTGAGGCGACGGGGATGAAAGAAAAGGCAAGTGACCAAAATTTGAGGTGCCAAAAATAATCCAAGAAAAGAAAGTTTTGTAGTACATAGAGGATGACGTGGCTGGAATTCGATTGCAGCGACGGTATCAGATTTGAGGCGCGAGGATGCAGAGAAGGGACGAGTGCTCAGTAAAGTACCAAAAATAATCTGGGAAATTTTATAGTACATAGAGAGGATGACATGTAAAGTCAGTTAACGGCAGTATCACCAGAAGCGCGGGGGATGAAGAAAAACAGTGAGCAGAATTTGAGGTGCCAAAAAAAACTCCAAGAAAAGACGGTGCACATAGAGAGGATGACCTCCCCAGGTCATTCATGAGTCTCCAAGCATTCCAGGGTGACAAAGGATCAAAAGAAAAAGAGTAGCCAGAAATTAGGGGTCAAAAAAAATCCAAGAATAGAAAGAATTTTGGTTCATAGAGGATGACATGCGGACCCATGATCCTGCATCATCGCAGCTCGATCGGAGAACGTTGAGCGAGAGATGGCGCAATGTAGAAAAAAAACAATGCCAGAGAGGCTGCCATCTGGGCCCTACATCCCTCGGCGGTGCGGATTTGCGTTGACTCGGCCGGCGAACCCGAGATTTCGAGATGCACCACGTCCCGGGCCACCATACGCCACGTTTTGGCCGCTTTCGTCGGGCTAGGTGGCCTCAAAAACGAGAAAAAAAAGTTTTGACATGCACCACGGAGGGACCTCTCTCTCTCTCTCTCTCTCTCTCTCTCTCTCTCTCTCTCTCTCTCTCTCTCTCTCTCTCTCTCTCTCTCTCTCTCTCTCTCTCTCTCTCTCTCTCTCTCTCTCTCTCTCTCTCTCTCTCTCTCTCTCTCTCTCGTTGGTGGCCAACAACACACACATGCACTTTGTGCGCAAAGGCATGCGCCTCTAATAATGTGTGCGCAGTCGATCGATCTAGTTTTGATTAATCATAGCACACAAATAAAGAAGTTGTATTTGAATCCACACAACCTAATCTAAAACACATAACCCCTAACATGGCCTAATTAATTAACCCTTCTCG